>CM052318.1:3977722-4036285 GCA_028455605.1 Lasioglossum malachurum
AGCGCAAACCTAACCATGCACATGAGTGCGAAAACAACAAGAGAACTGGCTCTTGAGAGCAATTGTAACCCCGCACACGAGTGCGAATACAATCAGCTCACAAGAGCAATCATAATTCTGCACATGAGTGCGAAAACAACAAGAGAACTAGCTCTTGAGAACAATTGTAACCCCGCACACGAGTGCGAATACAATCAACTCACAAGAGCAATCATAATTCTGCACATGAGTGCGAAAACAACAAGAGAACTAGCTCTTGAGAGCAATTGTAACCCCGCACACGAGTGCGACTACAATCATCTCACAAGAGCAATTACAATCCTGCACAAGAGTGCGGCCTATAGGCGATTCGGGTAGCCCCAGGGACGCTACTCCCCGTACTCACTCACGGCCCCATCCGTGAGTGAGCCCCTGAGGGAACCCCACGAACGGGGGAATACCAATTTCAAATATAAAACAAATATAATCGCGCACGTAAGCGCAAACCTAACCACGCACATGGGTGCGAATACAACGAGAGAACCAGCTCATGAGAGCAATTGTATCCCCGCACACTAGTGCGAATACAATCAGCTCACAAGAGCAATTATAATTCTCTACATGAGTGCGAAAACAACAAGAGAACTGGCTCTTGAGAGCAATTGTAACCCCGCACACGAGTGCGAATACAATCAGCTCACAAGAGCAATCATAATTACGCACATGAGTGCGAAAACAACGAGAGAACTGGCTCTTGAGAGCAATTGTAATCCCACACACGAGTGCGAATACAATCAGCTCACAAGAGCAATTACAATCCTGCACATGAGTGCGAAAACAATCAGGGAACTAGCTCTTGAGAGCAATTGTAACCCCGCAAACGAGTGCGATTACAATCACCGCCCTGCCCGCACTGACTTATTCTAAATTACGCAAATATGTCGAGTAATTATCGCGGAGCAAAAGGTGTGGATCGGGGAAGAAGTCCCCGATCCACAGGGTACAAAAGGCGAATCAGGCAGAAGGCTCTGATTCTTTCAAAGTGAGAAACAAGAGCGAACCAGAGCAAAAGGCTCTGGTGCGAGGGTGTCGCGAATAATGGCCAAGAGGAGCTCAAGCTGCAATACCCATTACTCCCAACCACCTGCCGCCGGAGACGGACATGGGTGGAATAAATTTACGGTGGAGAGGTTTTACATGAGCGAACCACATCTCTCAAAGCCTTCCCCCATTAATAATATCTACCGCGAACTCCCGTACCAACCGGACTGGTACAAACTACATACGAGCAAGATCCGGCACAGCAGAAGGCTGTGTCGGAATCAAGAAAACGAGCAAAGTGAAGTTACGGCAATAATTACTCGACATATTTGCAGCGATGGTATACAATCTTAATATATAGATCAAATATAACTAGATAAAACAACCAGATAACCATCTCATGAGAGTAATTGTAACCCCGCACACGAGTGCGAATACAATCAGCTCACAAGAGCAATTATAATTCTGCACATGAGTGCGAAATCATACGGAGAAATAGTTCGTGAGCGACCTCCGATCTCGGAGGGATATCAATTTTAATCAAGATATATAAATTTTAAATAGACTCAAAATATAAAGCGAAAATTGCAATGGAAATTCCAATTAGCATATTGGAGGTAATAATTGATGGTATTCGTTGAATGAACAGTTGACGGACATATTTGTTGAAGGTGGACGAGGGTAGACAAAGGAAATATTGAAAAATATGAATAATAATTAAACTCACCGTTCGTTGAATGAACAGTTGAAGAACCAAACAGGAGTGGTGAAGGTAGGCCAGTGTAGCTGCAGATGACCGCTGGTCCATCTCGTCCACCTCTGGTCCACCACTGGTAAGTCCCTGGTCCTTCTGGTCCTCCTGGCCCGGAACCCGACCGCTCGCGCC
The DNA here is from genome assembly GCA_028455605.1 of Lasioglossum malachurum. Classification (NCBI taxonomy): domain Eukaryota; kingdom Metazoa; phylum Arthropoda; class Insecta; order Hymenoptera; family Halictidae; genus Lasioglossum; species Lasioglossum malachurum. The sequence continues at coordinate 3,979,629 of CM052318.1, forward strand.
GGCCTCCCCGCACGCACTGACTGACTGTCGGCTGGCTCTCGCCTAGTTAGCGCGGCACTCCCCACCCCACCGAATATCGATCGACGTCGATCGCCGTGACAATTATTGATAAATTTATTATTTCTAGCTGGTTAATGTTTATAACAATTCCATTTTACAACGATGTTATCCCTTGGCTATCTGACCACCTAATTTTTTAGTAAGAGTGGCTAATAGTATTCGAGATACGAAATAACTTTTAAACTATGAACATTCGCACGCATTAATTTATTCAATACAATTCACAGATAAATATATTATTTCTGGCTGTTTAATGTTGTTCGAAAACCTGCAATCCGGTTTACTTATAAATTGCAAGGCGATTCCGAGCCGTTTAATTTCTGTATATTTCGTATAATAGACACCGGTGATATCAGCTGTGCGAATTCGACAACCGGCGAGGTGATCGACCTCCGATGTAAACCTTGCCGGATCGACAGTTGGTCGAACCCGTCAAATCGTCGCGTGGGCCATCGCATCATGTTTTCTTTACTCCAATTCCGTTACCTCATTCCTTTGTCTCCTCCTCAGCACCGTTTATTAGATCATTACCCTAACGAACGTTGCTTAGGTCCTACTCGTTTAATTTCAAAGTCTCCACTCCGTGATCCGTCCAAAACCGATGGCCCACGCGGGTGTAAAAGAGACCTTGTCGCTCTCGCTCTCTTGCGATTATTCTGGTCATACTGACACATATCAAAGTATTCGTGCGTTTATTCTTGTCATACTGACACTCATCGAATCTCGTTTCGTTCGATAATTCATTGTTCATTTTCTCATTTTGTTATTTTTCATTTTGTATCGTTGATTTCTCGTTAAATATACTTTCTATTGTTAACCAGAACTCGTAACACCTTTCTCTTCTACTCCTTTTACACTTCCATTAGCTAGAGTTTACAATCAAATGTTTATAACAATTCCTTTTGCTAATTAATGATGTTAACGAGCACTCCCTTGACCTCTCCTTGCCATCTAATCTTTTACCGTAAAGTCTTTTCAACATATTTCTGTTCCCTCAGATTCTTGAAACATTTATGTATAAAAATGTGTAAGGTAATAATTCTCGTTTACGAAATATTTTGAAATTACAAATAGAGGTACCTCATACAAAATTTGAAGTGGGAATTGTTGATTTTCCTGAAATTATGATTCATTACTTTCTTAATACATCTAGGAATTTTTTGCCCATATCTGCAATACGTTCGGTGCAGAATGTAACAATTCACATCAATATGGTTCCGTGACGATTTTCCTTCTTACCGACGCGACGAGAATCTCCTTAGTGGCCTTCTGCAACGACGAGATCACGTCGATGGCCTTCTATTTCTTACTCCAGCTAGAATACATTCAAGAGGACGTATGAGAACACCGAAATATTCGGGTGACACCAACTCCCGTAAGGCTGGCAGTCTTTTAATAGTATCTCGTCGGTGGCCCAGCTAAAGAAGTAGTAAAAATCAATTTTCACTATTTTTTTCGCATTTCTCATCATTTTTCCAACATTTTTTTATACGTCGTTTACTAAACTAATTCTTCTAGCCTTACAGAGAAATTGAAGTCATTTGGTCCATTCTTAAAAATGTTATTCTGATTTAAAGTGTGTGTGTGATTCTATTTTTATTGTGATTTTAATTGTATTTGAAATTTTAATTTTTATTATGTTTATTGTGATTTTAATTACAATTGTTGTTTTTATTACACTGTTTATGTCAATTCCGCACGCGTTCTTCTAATAAAGATATTTATTAATATTAAATTTATTAGAATTATTACCGCATTTAGCAATTTCCGATACGTGGTTATATCGCACGAAGCATCGGTTGAAACTAGTTCTGATTTATGCCACAGGCTAGTAAAGGTTCTGTTTCATGCTAAAACAGTGTGGTCTCTGTTTCGTGGTAAAAGTGGGCTCTACCGTACGCATAGGAGCTGTTCCGTGCTAAGCGTGAGCGTGCCAAAAAAGTGGTGGCAACTCAGATCCGGGCGTGAGCACTCTCATATCCTCTCTGCCTATACCACTATACTTCCTAGTAACAAATCACCAAACTCGTCGGGATAAAACTCTGACCGCGAGCACTCTCATTATTTCTCTAGTTTGTGATCATTTAGCCTCAATCTCATAATTTAAACGTTGAATATCGATTTGTAATATCCATAAAAATCGAATTTGAAGGACAATTTTAATAATTATCATAAATTCAATATCAGTGTTTCCCTATATAGTTATTTCTTCGCGCAGCCTCCTCGCCGACCTCGCCGTTCCATAGAAACCGCCTTTTTGTTTCGTTAGCTATCATTCCTTGTAAACGCGTGCTTCGTGCATATCCGAAAAAGGTAAAATCATCGAACGCGTTGTAGAGAGCGCAATATAAACTGTCGCGATCGCAAATAAGTTATTGGACTTGTTGAATAAATTCGCGGAACGCCGAGAACGTATATCGAAGTTTGCGGGCACCGTGAATTTAGAACTTCCGGCGGAACAGCATTGTCGCAGATGATCACGTGATCGAGGATTGAGTTCTTCGTTTGTGGCCACGAGGTTTTGTGGTGAAAATTAAGTTTACCGGGTGGAAAAGGCCCTCTATTTTTGTATTTATACAAAAATGCCCTCCAGCAATCCCTTGCCACCCAAAGAAAATGCCTTGTTTAAGCGAATTCTGGTGAGTAACGTGCAATCAAAATACTCTGTTTTGGACCCCACTCTCCGGCTAATAGGAGTATTCATCATGCTCTAATGATGAAGCACTCTTCGGGAAAAACTGGAAAAAACTCACTGGCAACCGTGAATTCCACAATAACCGCGGTCGCCGCAAATTCAATTGCGAAACGACGCACGTCAGACCTAACGCTCGACCGTGCCAATTCGCACGGTCACACAGCACTTAATCCACGAAAACTATTTCATGTTCCTGACAAAACGTAATTGTGTTTCTTACAGAGGTGTTACGAACACAAACAGTATAAGAATGGGTTAAAGTTTGCTAAGCAAATCCTGTCGAACCCCAAATTTAACGAACATGGAGAGACCTTGGCAATGAAAGGTCTCACTCTGAACTGCTTAGGTCGCAAGGAAGAAGCATACGATCATGTACGACGCGGTCTTAGGAACGATTTGCAGTCGCACGTTTGTTGGCACGTTTACGGGCTGCTGCAGCGCTCGGACAAGAAATATGACGAGGCCATTAAGTGTTACAGAAATGCGCTCAAGTGGGACAAGGATAATATACAGATCCTCAGGGATTTGTCGCTGCTTCAAATTCAAATGAGGGATCTGGAGGGCTATAGAGTAAATACTTAGCACAGCGTTTTTCTTATTTTATTTTCATGTATCTAGTGATCCTGGTAACACGTTGCATGTCAGCGATGCTCGTTAAAATTCAACGGACAACATTCATTTCAGGACACAAGAAATCAGTTACTTATGTTACGTCCCACGCAACGTGCGTCATGGATTGGTTTTGCCATCTCGTATCACCTGTTAAAGGATTACGAAACGGCTTTAAAGATTTTAGACACTTTTCGAAATTTCCCGATGGTATGTATTTCAACGTGAATCAGTCTGTTCCGCGCGCTTAGGGAGATTAATTCAACTGTACAGCATGTCGTTTTCGAAAATTTAACTAGATTAGGACTATAAGTCAAAGGTACATACATGTTATTTATGATAGTGTATAATAGGGATATTCATCAAATGTGCAGATTTGTTATGATTACGAACACAGTGAATTGTTGTTATACCAAAACATGGTCATTCAAGAGTCAGGAGAGTGTGAACAGGCACTGAAACATCTTGATAAATACAGTGACCAAATTTGTGATAAAATTACTGTGAAGGAAACATACGGTGAGTCTGATCTTGCGACTCCTTGTTCAAACTATCTTCTTATGGTACTAAACAATATTTCTGGTCTCAGGTAAATTAAGATTACAATTGAAACAATACGCGGAGGCGGCTGAAATTTACGAGGAACTTTTAAAAATAAATCCCGAGAACACGACGTATTACACTAAGCTAGCAGAGGCTGAAAGACATACTACACCGGAAGACACGTTGGGCATGCTCGAAATATACGAAGTATTATGTCCTCGAGCCCTGGCGCCACGCCGTTTACAATTATCCTACGCCTCGGGGGATGAATTCAAAATATTAGTCGATCAGTACTTACGCAGAGGTATTGATACTCGTGATACTTATATAAGGCCCCAATATTCACAAGGGTGCAATGTCCATGGCAATTTACTTTTATTGTATTCATACCGTAGGTCTTCATAAAGGCGTGCCGCCTCTGTTTGTAAATCTACGTTCCTTGTACACCGATCAGCAGAAAGTTGATATTATACAGTCCTTGGTACTGCAATACAAGGAAGCGTTGAAGGCTCACGAGCATTTCAGCGATCAGGAGAAAGATAATCCGCGAGAGCCGGCCTCGGCGCTGCTCTGGACATATTACTATTTAGCACAACATTACGATCATCTCGGACTCACAGAAAAAGCACTGAACGAAATCAATGCTGCCATACAACATACTCCTACACTTATAGAACTTTTTGTTACCAAAGGTCGCATTTTTAAGGTCAGTCTTTATTAAACGGACAGAGATTTTCGAGCACAAACAGTGACTATTTTACATTACTTTATAAAAGTAACGAGGATGTGTCTACCCAAATTTTTAACTATTTTTTGAAACTAATACATACCTAAAAAAATAAAACTATAAATTACAACTATTAGAACGCTACCCGCGAACCTAGTGTTAAAGACTATTCATCCAAAAATAATCTCTGTTAAGTGGCCTTTATTAACGCAGACGTTTGTGATTTCGCAGCATGCCGGCAATGTTCAAGAAGCTTACAAATGGTTAGACGAAGCGCAGGGCTTAGACACCGCAGATCGTTATATTAATTCGAAATGTGCCAAGTACATGTTACGCGCGAATCTCATCAAAGAGGCGGAGGAGACTTGTGGCAAGTTCACCAGGGAAGGCGTCCTAGCCATGGAAAATCTGAACGAGATGCAGTGCATGTGGATACAGACGGAAGCGGCTATGGCTTATAAACGCCTCGGGAAATATGGGGAGGCTCTGAAAAAGTGCCACGAGGTTGATAGGGTGAGTTGATAGATAGAACAACCATTAGTTGAACGCGTTAATCCCTTGCTGTATAATCTACTTCAAATTTTCGTTGCTAGCCTGATTCACTGTTACAGAGTGAAGGGTTCAGTCATTGAGTTTTTCATTGGGTGGGTCAGAGGCTGTGTTTTAACAGCGTGAATAGTCTCTTATGGCTTCTGTTGGTTTTCAGCACTTCTCCGAGATCATAGAGGATCAGTTCGACTTCCACACGTATTGCATGAGAAAAATGACCCTGCGATCCTATGTCGGCCTCCTTAGGCTAGAGGATGTGCTGCGGGCCCATCCGTTTTACTTCAAGGCAGCGAAATGCGCGGTGGAGGTTTACTTGCGGCTACACGATGATCCTCTGCCCGATCCGACGCAGGCGCAAGAGATCGACACCGGTAAGTCTGCATTCCATGCATATCGTTTTACTTTTATCTGGTCGCCACGGCTGTAAATCAGTTTATTTATGCACTACTCCTCGCGGAACATATTCGATCAAAATCGTGTTACATGTAATTGCCGACAGAATTTCTTCAGCGTCTGCTACTAATGAGAAACTGTATTGCACTAGTCAAACCTGATATAGAAGTTAACAATACGTATAAAGGATCTTAATATTATGGGACCTTGGGAAAAGACATAACATTTATTTCCAGTTTCTATTGATGTATTTTTTGTATATGACTTTTGTATATTGTTTGATCCAATATTTTTTACCAAGGATGTAGTACAAGTATGCAAGATATTTTTTATGCGACAAGGCTTCAATTGCGACAGGTTGTTGCACTAACGCTTCCCTAATTTTTTTACGAAATCTCGAGAACCTTACCTTGACTTTCTGCCGAGTGCTCGACACAACTCGTGTCTCCAGGAGAAGAAGGTGTCCTTCGATTCGGCAAGATAATTGATTGCCAACGTGTTGCACTCGATGCTGTCGAAACAGTTTAATTATCAGTTAATTAATTGTCTCGGCGATGTTCAGTGAATTTTATCGTGAATTAAAAGTCTTGCTGTTGCTACTCTTAATCAACCTCGTGTAAGCATATATCATAGTAAACATTTTTGAATGTTTTGAGGTTTGGCCGATCCCAAAATTCGCAGTGAAGCTTCGCGAAAGAATATTTTGACGGTACTACAGTTTATTTTTAAGTTTAAATAATTGACCATTCGAGGATTGTTTGCCATTACATTGGAAGTCACATTAGTACGTAAACGAACGCAGATTTTAGGGAACTGGTTAAATCGTATAGTAACAATACCGTTTATTAAATAACAATCTCGTACGTTCAATGTGGCCGTACAGTTTCCTACTTTTCAGTATATTTACACTAAAATACGTGAAGTTCGATGTAATATCTGTGGGAATACAAATTTTGACCCTTTCATGACTATTTCGACAATCTTACAAAAATTAGTATAACTGATCGTTCACAGAACAATATAAATTTATCAGATTCTCAATTTGAACATCAGAGTTTAGAAAATTTAATTCTGAGATACAGAAACTGATTAAAAATGTTTCTCTTGCATCATGCGACCCTTCAGGACTTATTTAATTGCTTTTCATCAGCGTGGTCAAATCGCATGACGATGATATTCCCTCGCCGACCTTGACCGGCCAATTTATTTCAATTTTAATTCACCCACGCTGTTCGTCGTTCAAGTTCTCCGCAATGAAAGGATCAGTTTTCCCACGAAAGTTTCACAGTTAACACTTTACCTACCAGAAGTCTATTAATCAGATTTTCAATCACTATAGTGCATAGTACAGGAAAAGGGAGATTAAAAATCTTCCTTTAGGTGATCATATAAGAATTAAATTATTAGTTTAATAATCCCTATTCAATTCAATTTTAAAATTGTATTATTAGGTTGGTGGATATTAAATGTGTGATTTCATAAAGCTCGAAGCTTTTTTATTCAATCATTTTTATTAATATTGAACAGCCGAAAGCTTATTAATACATTTCTCGATTATCGTACTACGTCAAAAAGAACAATGATAGTCCTTTTGAATAATAAACTCAAGCAAAAGCTTTTGTCATAGAGAGAAATAATAGTTCCTGTTGATAATAGACCTAAATCAAATTTTCATCAGACCGTGTTGCTCCGCGCAACTTCTCAGCAAATTATCTTATAATAGTTAGCAAGACATCATTAAAAATGTACAAGATTAGCTGTCGATTGTTAGAAGACTATTAGACAATATCCGGCAGGTAAAGCGTTAAGAACAGTTTTTGTTCGATCACGCTCCGCGCCCAGCAAGGGGCGTACGAAAAACGCAACCACGATCTCAGCTTATCGTTAATCATTAACTATATACACGTACATGTTCACCTCGATCATTAATCACAGACAATGCGCGAGTACGCGACGGAGTATCGCTCATAATCGCGCACAAACACACCTAATCGTCGCACGCGAATCGAGTATCTCGCGTCTCTATCGATATACAACGAAAATGGGAGCGGATGAGAGAGAGACAGTGAGACGGGGGGTCAGGGTAACATATAAATTAAGCATTTATACCGTAAGTAAGGCGTTGATAATCATCTACCCTAGTCGTTACATATATATTTACACGTGTAATAAATATCCTAACGGTACGACCGTGGGCACGTGTCCACGGTGTTCCTCGTTCGTCAAGCCCAATACAAACTCTGCTCTCGAACAGAGTATCCGGACAGGTTAAAAAAATATCAGTAAGCAATCTCGTATAAAAAAAGAATCTCGAAAAAGTTCTACAATCTCCACGCTGGGCGCTCGAAGTACAGCATTCCCTCCGTAACGTCTCGCGACTCGCGAAAACAGTTCAATATTTCATCTTTGCTCTATGGCAAGATAGACACGCACAGTACTCACTTGCTCATCGACATAGAGATACAACAATTCCTCTATAACGTCGCGCGACATTCGTAATGAAAGAAAATTACTTTGCCAACATTCTCATTGCTTAGCACGTTCATACAACAGAAACGCTTCATCAAGCAAATTCGCAATCTTACGGGGACAAAATACTGCACTCCATTAGGGGGGGAAACGACGAGAACTTAATATTAGAACACTGTATTCGCCAGCCATTTGCAACGTCACACGAATCGCTGCGATACACAACTAAAACAGTTCAAGCTCGTACTGGGCTCTCTCGGACGATATGGGCACTCGGGAGTGCTCCGGATTGCCCTCAGGGGCAAGTGACTTTGAGAAAGGAGCACTCTTGTAAAACGGGAAGATCAATCTTGCTAGCTCACTCGGTCGTTCTAGACCGCCTCGGGTGGGCGCGGCTTAGCCGCTCCCGTTGCTCCAGGGGGCGACCGGTGCCCATGCCTATGGCAAAGAATGATCAGACGTTGCCGGGTCGCCGTCGACGTCTCAGCAGCCTCGCGTCCCTCGACTTCGAGTAGAGGTGTCCCGCGTTCCTTTCCGGCCTCTGCGTGACAGCCTGCGGCGTCAGGAAGTAAAAGTGACCGCCATCACCTGGCAGTCTGTACGCGAAGTACGCCTTCGGCTTGTCAGATTGGCTGTCAGGCACGGATATGGGGTTGATGAACTCTGCGTCGGGGTTTGTGGTGGGCCTAGGGTCCCTGTAGTTCACTTTAATGTCGTCCTCCAGAGAAATAGGCAGCTGATGCTGATGATAGGACTCGTCGATCTCCTCCGCAGACTCCACCACGGGGACATAGTTGGTCGATGGACCATTACCTTGGTTCACCAATTGCTGCGGAGGATAGGCTCTGATGGGAGCCAATGCGGGACTCTCTCTGCTAGGTACCCTGTAATTAGACTGCTGCGGATCCACCACAGCGATGAATTCGCTATCCGGGTTGATTGGAGGCAGAGGCTGTCGGTAATTCACCAGGATGTCATCCTTGAGAGAGTAAGGTCTCTGGGATTGGTCCCCATAGTGCACTTTTACGTTTGGTGTCTTGAACACTGGTGGCTCGGGAGTGTTATAGTCATTCTCGATGTAGCTGTTATAAGGTCTTTCTGTTGTCTTCGAGTAGATTGGTGTTGTGCTGGGTATACCCTTGTGGGGGATCTTCTTTCCGAAGATGGTGAAGTACTCTTTAGTGACATCGTCTAGTAACTTCTCGTCTTGTTGAGTGTAGTAAGATAGATGAGGATTAGGTGTGGTGTTGATCACAGAGTTAGCTGTGGTTGAAGGATAGATCGGCGACTGATTCTTGAATGGGAGACTCTGTGGTCTCAGTTGTTTAGTAGGCTCACTCTGTGGGTAATCGTACCTAGGTCCGTTGAAGATCTTCACGTTTCTATAGTCATTGTAAGGCACAGTCTGCTGTTGCTGTTCAAACTGTCTCTGGTTGCCACGTTTCGAGTAGTCAGCAGCCTCGAAGCTGTACTGATAGATTGGCTTAGGCTTGTCTTGTCTATAATACGTCTGCGACCTTGGTGTCGGGTAATACGACTGCACAGGTCTGGACGATACTCCCTGATAATACAACGCCCGATCAGGTAGCATACGTTGACTGTGGGACCTGCTAGACGATGTCCTTGTCACGGGATCGCTGTAGCGAATGGACTCCGAGTTCTTCACCACGGAATCAATATACTTAACACTGTAGTCCTTTGATGTCTCCTGCGAAGGGATAGTCTCCACGCTGTAGAACTGCTTCTTCTTCTCTACAGGGCGAGGTTGTGTCACCACGTCTTCATAGAAAGGAGTTTCTGTAGTAGTCTTGAAGTACACCGCTGGATCTGGAGTAGTAGCAGTAGGTTCATTCGATTCCTCATAGAAATAGTAAGACGCCTGATTGGAGGGTCTTTCCGGGTTGCTGGTAGTAACTATGGTCTTTATAGAGGCCGGTGTCACTTCAATCGGCTTCTCCAAAGTGGACTGCGTCGAGGTATAATAAGACAACAGGGGAAGCGTCTTGCTCGTCACTATGCCAGACCAGGCCTCTTTCCTAGGCACAGGCTCTTGGCTCACCTGGTTCTCCAGTATAGGTCCAATGCTATAGAAGTCAGGGTTATCCAGAGTCGTAGGCTTATCCGGCGTGGGCGTCGTGACCTCCACGAAAGGCACAGTAGGAACTCTACTAGGTACCGAAGTAGTTGCGTTCTTGATAGTGGTTCTGGAAGTCTTTGCACTAGTAGACACCGCCACAGACGTCCTCGTCTTCACGACAGGCACACTAGTCGTACTCTTATACTTGGTGCTAAGCTTTCTGGGAGGCAGATACGTGGGTCTCTGCCTTGGCAAAGGAGTGGTACCAGGACGCCTGGTGTACTTCTTCGTAGTAGTCTTCTTGTCGTCGAGAGCAGAGAAGAAATCTGGCGGTGGTGGAAGTATAATGCCAGGTACCAAAGGTCCTGGAGGCACGGCAGTGGTGTTATCCTGCTGATACTGGAAGCTATATGGCGGAGGATAATAAATCGACTGATCCTCTTCATCGTAATCAGACTGGTTGCTAGGAGGAGGCACGAAGACAGCACCAGGTGGAATCGCGTGATAAAACGGTGGCAGACCTGGCAAGGATTCAGGCTTCATCCCTTTATTGTTTTCTCCGGAAGTGTCATTCGCATTGGGCATCACGATAGTCCCATTGGAGATGATAGCAAAGAGCGGACCATCCTCCGAGAGGAATCCCTTGGTGAATAGCGGGTCCTTTCTGAAGTCTGTCCCGTTCCCGATTTCTTTGGTCCCATTGGGCCCGATGATCTGAATGGGTCCACCGTCTGCGAGCTGAACCGGAAACGGTGGCGGTACCTTTGGCCTTGGCGGAATCTTGACCTGCCTCCTCGGCGCCTTGTAGTTGTCGATTGGTGGCCATGTCTCCCCCTCCCCGTTGCTGGGCGTGGTCTCATGCCCAGGAAATTTCCCGCCCCTCAACACCAGCACGTGGTTCTCAGCTAACCAGATCTCGTCCTCATCCAGACCTCCTAGATTTTCTATGTTGTCCTTGGGAACCTCTGGATTCCCGAGGTAGCTGATGATCCCCGGCCTCTTCGGCCGATTCCCGTAGATCTCGTTTTGTATCAGACCATACTTTCCCTCTTTGACTTGCTGCGAGAGTGTTTTCTTGTCGTCATCGTCGTCCTTGCGGTTAGGCTTCGCCTCTTTGCCGTTCCCCGCCGAGGACAACAGAATTCCATCGTCCCACAGACCCTGGTCGTCTTTCTCCTGCTTGGAATCCACTCGCAGGTGTCCTCCGATCAGATGGTGCGACACTTTCCTTCCGGGTTCCGTGGTTATCTCGTTGTCTCTTCTAGTCGACGACTTGAAACCGCGGTTTATGGAGCCGTACACTCTGTCCGGACGATGACTAGAACCCTCCACGTGTCGTCTTTCTCTGGGCTGTGTCGATGACACCATCATCGGCAGACAGCTTGCTAGCAAGCCCGCTACCAAAAGCACTGGAACACCTTTGCGCGTCATCTGGAACAGAGTTCGGGGAAGTTAGCGGGTTTGACTGGTGAACTAATTGCTGATCGGTGGTTTCGAGTGTGTCGTTTTCTTAGAATAATGCGAGACGATGATTCGACGAGGGTGTGCTTGTTAATGTGTACTGGAAACGGTTCGTGAGCACAATCATCGGAATTGCGTTCACGGTCAGCGCGCCACACAGGTAATTTTGATAATGTCGGTCAATTATGCTATTCATCCTTCAAGATTAGATGGCAGCAGAGAGATGCTGATAGGCGGAGATGTTTCCGCTTCGAGTAACTATGTACTTTGCTTTCCCCAGTGAAAGACATCTCTGTCTCGAATCTTATGTAGATCCACTGCAAAGTGTGTCTTTTGTCTAACGTTTCCCAAACTTTAGTTGCCTTTTTGAGGTTTAATTTAATAGAAATTGTGCATTTATGTCAAAAATTAATAGATTGAGTACAAAATTGTAAAAGCATCAGAGGAATTTAAAAATACATGTACATTGTTTGCTACCTGTCGAGCCAATCAAGAAAGAAAATTTATGGGGAAAATAAACAACTGCAGTACAAGACAGTAAGATCATGAGAGGAACATAAAAATCTCGTTGCATCATTTTCAACCGCTCAAACCTATCAATAAAGAAAATACATATTGATGATTGAATTCCAGTTTGCAGTGTGATCTATCACGTCTCCGTAAAAAGTTATTTTGCATGAAGCTACGCTCTTTTTGCAATAGCGGATAAAAGACGGTTACTAGGACAGTATTTCTATTAACTTGTCCTGTACATGCAATGAATAACGACGCAGTAAAAGAACAAGTAAAAGAGCGTTAGAACGGGGAGTCGTTGAGAAACGGTTCTTGAAATGGTTTTCGAACGGCGTCGATTTAGTCCACGAATTTCGCGAATTCGCCAATTCCATTGACTCGGATCGCAATAATACGGGAATGTGGGTCCGGAGGGGGCCACGCCTTTCCCTCGTGAACAGTCGGTGAACGGTCGACAAACATTCACGGGTCACTGGAGTACCAGCCGAGTCGCGAAGTAATGACTTGCAACCGAGAAACAAACCCGAAGCTCGCGGCTCGCGTTTATGCAGTCGCCTGCAGTCGATTGTCTTGCGGATGCAACCAACAGTCTTTCATATTCAACAATTGCTTGTTGGTTCGTGTACGGAACTAACTGGTATCTAATTCTTACCGTTCATTGTTTCTTCGAGTTCTAGATGTGCCAACCATTGAACTTATTAACAAGGAACATACATTTTTATTTTATTCCAGTTTTTGTGTCAAGATCCGCGGTCTACTTATCACTGATTGTTCAACTAGCAGTAATTTGTTCAACTTTCATGAAAAGTTTCTAGTTCTAAATTTAACTACAGTCAATGTGTGAACTCAATGAATCAATCATTTTTATTCACTGACTCAAGCAAGTGCCACAAACAATTTGAGGTTCTTCAAGCTCTTTAATCTTGGACGTCGACGATTGATTCCAATTTGATCATGATAAATGTAACTTACTACATCAAGAAGGTGGAATCGCGTGATCGAACATGTAGCATTAATTCTCACCACCGATCGTTATTCCTTATGTGAAAATTCAATCAAATGCTTTCTCCTAGAAAGTATCGAGTTCTTACGATGAATTACTTCAATTCGATCCTAATAAGCTTAACTGCATTCGGAATTAATACTTGCTATCTATCATTGAAGGTGAAATCGCGCGATCGAGGGAGAAGCATTAATCCATACCACTGATTACTGTTATTTATTCCCTGATTCAATCAACTTTCTTGAAACATTTCGAGTTCTTCAAGTTCAAGTTCTAACGACGTATTTCAATTTATTCGCAGTAATTCAATTGAAATTAGGAAGGTGCGATTTATAGATGAAGCAGGGATATCAATTAATTAAATCAATTCTGACAATTACTTCAATGTGCCCACTAAAAATTCGACTACATTTGGAATTAAAATTTACAAATTCACGATCCGTACAAGAATCCTCGGATTAAACAAAGATTTGCAATGCTTACCACTGACAATCGTTTCATCTCAGCAAATCAACAGTATCAACAGTCACGTCAATCTTCAAACTCTCCAAGTCAAACTTCTGCCCACTATCTCAATCCGACCACAGCGTGAACCACTCACTACACTGTACACAACAGCTCAAACGTTCCTGTTCCAAACTACCTCTCTCAAAATCACGTTTTCAACGATTCCCGTCCGTGGAAACCATTCTGACTAGGAAAACGAGCCGGCACCAGAAGAATCCGTGCGTACCCTACCAGAGACACCTTGATAACAGAGCACTCGGCTCTGAAAGAGTACCTTTCTCCCAGTTTCCGGAGCCACCCACGAGTCTCGACAACAATCGTTCTCCACCGTGCTTCGAATAACAGTAATCTCTTCCACGAGAACGTTCTTCCCTCTCCAAACGAAAAATCAGCTTTAACCAAAGGAACCAAGTTACAGCAAGTTATATAGATCACTCGGCGCACGTCTGTCTTCTTTTTGACGCGATCTCGTTTCCACGAGGCTAATCAACGCGAAACGACGTGCCGGAATTGAGAAATTCCTTCAGCTAGAGATAGGAACATCGACGGCCTAATCGCTACAACGTTTGCTCGGATCATTCCTCCGGCTGATAGCGTTTAATCGAAACCACGAGCTTGGCCACGTGTTCGCCACTTTCTCTGAGATATATCCGGTCCGGATCTCTCGTTGTAGATCGTCGATCGAACAGTGGTGCAGTGTTGTAGGCGCGATCTAGACACGTCCAGGCGATTTGAATCGCATCGGTGGCTTCCGGTTTGGCGGAGAGGCGTTTAGGATACCGGTCGCGTGCCTCCTGAGACCAGACGGATGGTCTGAGAGGATCGTCCCAGTTCGCAGACACTCGAAGCTCTCCGACCCGGCTCTGTTCGTTAGAAAACCGGCAGAACGTGTCATAGCAGGCCGAAGCTGGCGAACAGCCGCTCGCGCCGGCATGGTACACGTGACTGGCCGGTTTTCATCACCTTTCCCAGTGCACCGGGCCCCTCAAGGACGCCCGTTCCGAAAGGTGGAGCCATTTCCAACCGGTGGCCGACCAGTGCACCGCCAGTTCCCCCTCGCCTCGAAAGGAGGAAGTCGACCTAACTGCGATACGTATCCCGACCGACAAAACCGATCCCCCGGAGCCTTTCTTTTCTTCCGTTCGACAGCGACGAGAGGGAATCGCTGGGACCATGGTCCCCGAGGATTTTGGGACCATTTCTTGAAAATGCGATTTTTTCGAACGAAATTTACAACTTAATACTTTCTTTTTTCAAGAGGACAAGAAAGTACATCGATTAATGAAACAAAAATGCAATGTTGCTGAAAAGAATTAAAGTATATATATTGACCAACTTCCGTGAACAATTTCATTTTGTTTCTTACAGTTCAAAGGTTGAATAAAAATGTCGAGTTCTTCGAGATCGACCATTTAGCGCCGCTTTTGGTTCGTTGATTATTATTTCGGATACATCGACGAGCCTTCGTTCGTGAGTCTCGTGAAAAATGATAGTGAAACTTTCACTTTCGTGACACTCGGCTCTTTCACACGGGCTTTTTGCTCGATATGGAATTTGAATGAGGTGGGTGTGGGGACTTTCTTTATTTTGATTGATTAGATTGGTTAGGCACGTTGAGAAGGTGATAAGAACAGCAAGTACAATGGTTGAGAGTTTTAGCGAGGCCTTCAGGTTGATGTTGAAGGCGAAGATGCAGATTTTGATCACTGTGTTAATGTGGCATTTGCGGTTCCCTGTTTTTCCGGAAATCCTACGTTACGGTTATATCATTCATTTCGGACCGTCCAGTTGCACAGGGACACCAACGAGCACGATTAGGTTTTGCTCGTTCCGCATAACAGGCGATCAGTTTTTCGTGACGTAAGAAAAAGAACGATCCGAGGGGTGTAACAGGTGTCGTTACGCTACCGTTACGTCGTAATATCGTTTCCCGAAGCGAGATTTTCTGGTCGCGCCACGGCGTAGATCGTAGATCGGGCGCGATTTCGTTCAATGCTGCCCGAGAAAAAATTTGCGTGCCACCATGCAAGGAGCACCAAGTTCGCGAAACCCGCGCGCGAATCGGAAAAAGGACTCCGGTTTACTTCCTGCTGGGCAGCAGGTCAATTATTATTCTCCACTTAAAAATCTTGGCTACCAATTCTTGAAATAAATGCACACGGCAGACAAATAGACGTCTCTCTGATTTACTGAAAAATTAACAAAGATGAATTGACTGTGATTCGATCTCAATCGCATGCGAATTCTGCACAGTGTAAACAGTCTAAAGTGGGTTAATTTTTCCCGTCGGTTAGCTCCAGTCGCATAAATTCAAATTACGCTTGTATATATTCCGCACAGCGATTCTTATCAGGCTTTCAATGAAGATATTCAAATATCTTACACGCACACAGCTGTTGCGAAACGTAACGAGGAATAAATCGTACGTAAAGAAGCGTCGAAAGCAACCGCTCTTATCTTTCGCTCCTAAACTTGTCGTACAGCATAGTGACAAATGAACGACCCACTGAATGAACCGTGAATTAACACAGCACGCAAAATGGTCGATAAAAGGCGGTCTAGATTGGTCGTTACACGACGCGTAAACCATTTGCCTCGTGGTGATTTAAACGCGCTGCAATCGCGAATGAACAAGCAGAGAAGTTAGTTAGGTCGTTGTATTAAGATGCTGTTTATTTTTATCATAATTCTGAGAGCGTAGGATTCCACAGCCTTGAATGCAGAATCCTACATTGTAGATGATTGATGGATTGAATTAAAACCGTGAAAAGATTATAAGAATATAATTAATTTGAATTTAATCTTGTAATTGATGTAGAAATTCTTTTCTAGTTAATTCGGAAATTTTTCTTGGTGGAACATGCTGATAGACAAATTTCTTAGCATTTTAAAAATTTGTTAGTACTTTTGTCTTTGTAGGAATAGAATATGAAACAGTTTGATTCTT
Organism: Lasioglossum malachurum; assembly: GCA_028455605.1. Classification (NCBI taxonomy): domain Eukaryota; kingdom Metazoa; phylum Arthropoda; class Insecta; order Hymenoptera; family Halictidae; genus Lasioglossum; species Lasioglossum malachurum. The sequence continues at coordinate 3,996,182 of CM052318.1, forward strand.
CGTGAATTTACTTTCCCGAAAGGTAGAACTTTTTTGCGGGTACCGCGGAGGTGTTCGAATCTTCTGGAATCGGCGGTTTCGATCGAATGGGGTTCGACCTGTTTCTTCGAGAGCTAAAATAGTCTGCTAGTGGTCTCAGGTACGAGCCGAGTAACACGTTGCACCACACGCGCGTCGGCGTGCTTCACGTAAGACTCTTGTATCCACCCGTTATCCAATTGAGTTCACGCTTTCAGCTACTTTCCTTTTTGTTTCGCGTTGTGCTCGCTGGGCAGCATTAATTCCTTAACGCCGTGCTAATGCCTGCGAGCAACTTTCGGTGCGTCACTCGTTCAGCTATGCTTCCTGTTATGACAGAACCTCTACGACTGCCGTCTATTGTTTATCTCCTCAACAGTGGATCCTCTGTGGCGAGACCACTCACTGTCTCTCACATCGGTTCAACAAAATGATAGAATTCAGCTACTGCAGAAACGTGTCGTGAATTCTTTCACTGACGATGACGAGTTAATTAGAACTCGCCATTCAATTTCAGAAACTTTTTTAATTCAAATGGTATCCGTGTTGGTGTAAAGTATATTTTATTTGTCTTTGATTACTTCGTTGTAAGTGATCTTTATTGAAAAGTCACCGAGTTAACCCCTTGACCTACGATTTATTTTACAGTTTCAGTGATTAGAACTTTCTTTGTAGTTCGTAATTTCCTATAAAAACGGGAAAAAAGTTATATCTATTGTATGCCTACATGTAGACCAGAAAAGTGATCGTCTCCCTGTCCATTCGAATCATAAATTTTAAGTTGCAAAATGTGAAAGAATACCTTATATATCCACTGTTACACATAAGAATATTAATCCTACACTATTAGACTGCGGATCTTTATGGAAAATAAAAAATGTTTGCATTGATTGCAAGGCACAGTCTTATAAAGCTGAAATTACTACACAGATGTCCTTAAATCTTCTTAATTCGTTCACTGCTTTAAATTGTTAGCGCCCATTTTTGTCATAAACGCATAAAATCCGCAGTCTAGTTATAAATGATTCCCATTATCCAGAGTCTCATGATTAATCAATCAAAGAAAACTATTCTTGAACCACTTCTACTGGGAACACCGAGCTTCCCATGGCATTGCTGACCTCGAAAACACGACCAAGTGAAAGAGGCGTTATCGCGTGAAATTCGGTCTATTTTCAAATTTCCATCTCCCTCCCCCCCATGCAATTTGTAACCCCGGTTTACGTAATGGGAACACACAGTGAAAGCTAAAACGAGCACTCGGTGCTCTGGCTTATCTCGCGACGCTTTTTAAACCGTCCGGTTAATCCGTTATCCGTTTTCATCGCGTGGCACCTCTGTTTGTTTTAACTCCTTTTCCACCGTGAAAAAGTGTCACGTCGAGAGAGAGAGAGAAGAAGAAAATCGGTACATAGTTTCACTTCGCGAAGATATGCACGATGGAAAATGTCACCGATACCGATCATCCGCGCGAACACGATGCAGTTCGTTTCGTCGAGTACGGGAGAAACTCGTTCCACTGAGCCAAATCTGATTAGTGTTAGGCATCCGAGCGTGACGGATTTCTTTATCGCAGTCATTTTAATCGGAATTCGAGATTCCGATCGGAATTTGAAATTTAGATCAGCGGAGCTTGACGTCTTCTATGTGTCCTCAGTCGCTGCGATCTGTGTCCCAAGACACTTTGCGTCCTTCGCGCGGAAACAGCCTTGTGCGTTTTTATCGTACGTTTAGATGCTGATAAGAGGTTTCATTCTTGCATACGGCACTGTTTTAAATGAATTTGTCATTAGTCAAAATATTTTTTGAGAATTCGTGACCGATGTCTAAACCCGTTTGAATGCTGAATGCATTCTTGCATGTTTTATATTTGACGTTTCAATAATTAATAATTATTATTCGATATATGTGTACTCATATTTTGTTCTAGAATGTATCCCCCGAATTAATCCGTGAAGGATACAATTGAGGACAAAGATTTATTTTCGAGAGACAGTTTTATCTGTAATTCGTGGTTGAAAGGTTCATATTTCATTGAACTCATCGCGGCAGGTTTTTAACGAGAGATTCGAGCTTGTTCGCCTTTCAAGGTGTTGAACCGCATCAGTCGAACTGCATCGGCTTCATTATGCAACGATCGGTGCATCGAGGTAGATCCCTTGCGGAGTTATCAGTGATGAGGCAGAGCCGGCGTCCGACTGACAGAGACGAGTAGCAGCGAGCGCAGTGGAACACCTTGGCATTGACCGGCTTGCTCTCTGCAAGGCAACTCGCTTGCATAATATGCTCGTCTCGTTCATCCCGAGACCGCTGGAGAATTATTCTCTCTTCTTCTTCTTATTCTCCTCCTCGATAGTCTCTCGAGAGGCTCTCCTTTAACGGTGATGTTACGCGCGGGAACGCTCGTCGATCTTTGCTTCCCCTTCGAATGACTGATGGCTTGGACCATGACCGATCATTCGCGATCGCGATCGAAAATTGAGCACAGGATGCACTGTGAAAATACTGGCGAATTTTTGTGCATTCGTTACTTGCTAGTACACAGTGCGTCGCGAAGTGTACAGAGTACACAATTCAATGTTAACAATCATAAAAACTAAAAGGTTTATGCAAGAATATTTGCAGTCTAATAATCTTATCTTCGTTGTAAGTACCGAGATCATTAGCCGGAACAACATTCTGCTTAAGTGATATTTTCCAGTTCATCTAACTCCGTCTCCAAGAATGCAAATCACGTGCATTTGCATAAACGTCGCAGCCTAATCACAGACTTTGATTTCACCGGAAATAAGCACTTACAGAAAAGGATATTCTAAACTTTCAAACGTGTAAGCTTCTGCGTTCAAATTGCCCGGCGTGCTCAACAATTTTCTCTGAATCCTGCTGATAGGTCAGTGATATTTCGTAGTTCTGAGAACTATTTTGAAATTCAGAATTATGTTAATCGTAGCATATATCCTGTTGGGAATCCTCGGAGCCGGTTCGTTATCGCGGAATTTCGCCGAGAAAAAGTTGTCTCTGGATGTTAAAAACTTTCGAACATTCGAATTTTAGTATTTAAATTACGCGGCGTTAAAAAATTGTTTTGAAACGTTAGCGGTAGGTCAGTGGTGTTTTCTACTAATAAGAATTACTTAACAATTCGTAGTTGACACGTGAAAATTTACACAAGTCTCGATATGTCATTCCTGAAATTACTTATCGAAATACTAGTTCACCGAACGGCGGTATTATTTTATTACGAACGCCCGGTCGGTGCATATTGTGCGGAGGTGACAGAACGCATATGGCGTACGCGGCCGATACCGGTTTTCGCGTTTTTGCGACTGTAAAAGCCGGCGTGTAGTGGTCAGACAAGGTTAACGGCCCAATTTTTTCATCGGGCGGAGATCGTCATCCTTCGGTCGAATTTTTTCCACCGATTTTATTGTTGCGAACAAACGACGCGACAGATTTCTTTCCCTCTCATCGCGCGCGCGTCAAGGTCGTCCTCGATACTTTTGACGATCGCGAATTATACTTGGATCTTCGGGAGAATTCGCACAAAATATTGTGCGGACATATAGGATATCGTTGCCCAATTTATAATAATATAAGAATTTCTCAGAAAAATTTATGTTGATTTTTTTTGTCTGACGATATTCAAACAAAATAAAAATGCTGTTACTATATTCCTGGTTCAACATTTATCCCCAGTTATGAACTCGATCATTCCTCTCGGTGGTTTCCGAGAAGGTGCAAGTTTGCAGAAACTTCCGCAACCCAATCACTATAAACTAAAATACGGCTAGGCGTTGAACGCGGCGAATTAAGGTCGATCAAGCAGTGATCGAATTTCCGTTCGTCGCCAACCCAAGCCGAGAAAATCAGGCGATCGTTGCGGCGTAATAATTTCAACGATAAATGTGTGTCTGCTAATCCGATCAGCACATCCTCTAGCAAATTTTTGCGTTCTCGTTCGCCGTTGCGTCGGAAATAGATCTCCTAGAAACGGTTCTTGGAAAACATCTACGTTCGAAACATTTCATGATCAATTCTATGTTCACTCGCTTAATTATTCCTATTAGTTTGTGAGTACGTACTACACTTTAACAAATGATTGTCCTTAAACTCGGCATCCGGCAAGATAACGAGCGAAATAAATCGCGTCGTCCTTTCAACTGAAGCGCATTCAGAAAGATAACTCGGTGCCCGCAATTATGCGGTTGATAAATCCACGATTCTGGCAAACCTGAAGCGCTTCGGCCTCGAGCCGCGCAGAACAAATCGAGTGGTTCTAGATGGCTACAAAAATCAAGCCAGACCGGAACGGAAGAGCACAACAATGACCAAGAAAATCAGGTTTCAGTCTCGACGAAATACCGGAAAAAATCTGCCCGGAACTATCCTGTTTCCAAAACGAAAAGAAACAAAATATACTACGAGGAATACAGGATATGCGCGATATTCTTCCTGGTCGGTCGTCGATTAAGATCTGCAAAACAAGCGAGAAGTCCTGTCTCGAAATTACAGGCCAATCGCTATCGCGTAGAAACCCGATAATAAATTCTTATTACAATCCAGAATACGAGAGGTCGCCGGGACAGTGCATGCAAAAATGCAAACCATAGGCCTTGGCGCAACCTTCGTCTCGCTCGGCTTTCCCTCGCGATTCTTAATTGCGTCTATCGGGACGATATTCGCAGCAACCTCGACAGGGTCGCCGCGCGAGCCGTGGGAATGCGAGCAACACCTATCAAATCGAGGCACGATTCGACTAAAAGAAGTGGCAAAGCAGCGGAGAAACAAATGGCCGCATTATCAGTTAACGATCCAGTTAACGGCTGAGCGAACCTGTTCGATCGAATTAATCACGGGAGTCGGCCGATCAAGTGTTGATGCGGAGTCTGAACTCACGGAGAACTGTTTTGAATCGAGGAGAAAAGGTTACCATCTCTCTAACGGATCGGTCACGTGACACGACGTAGAAGGGGGAAGAAGGGTGGGAGAAGAATCTTAATTTATTGGGTTGGCAAGAAAGTAATTACGGTATTTTAAGGTGAAATGGAGAGCCCAATTTTTCGCTTCAAGCAGTGAACTTTAATGAATAAGATATTTTCCCTTTTATTCGATGATCTTTTGCCAAAAAGAACAAGTAAGAAAATATGTTATTGATTAAAGTTCGTCGCTTGAATAAAGAAAATCGGTTTTATTTCACCTTGGAATACCGAAATTACTTTCTTGCCAACCCAATAGATCATCGAGTGTTCGCACACGTTCTTCGCTTTTTCTCCCGCAACTGGTAACCAGAACAGTAAATAGTCGAACTATAGACGGTTCCGAGAGTCAGTGTCAGCGAGAACGTGTTAATTCGCGACTCGAAGCAGCAGGTGCATTCTGTAGGACAGAGCTGAATAAAACATCGACCGCACAACAGATCCGATTACCTATTTCTCTTTATTCGGATCGAGCGAAACAATTTGCACACGTTCGCCGAGCACGCAGTTGCCCGCTAACAATCCGGGTGACGAATCGTTACGAGTTTCGTACCTGAACTAGTTCATTTTCAGGGATCGTTAAGGCGGCACCGGTGTCGAGTGCCTCGTATAAACAGGCTTTATGAAATGCTCATACTTGGTGGACGGCCGACTAATCCACGTTTAATTGGAAGTATAATTGCTGGAAGCCACCGATTGTTCCCAAAAATGGACGTTTTAATCGCTCCGTCTGTTTGTGGATGCTGCTTAAGGTCCTCCCGCGAATCGGATCATTTTAAAGACAAAATTATTGGATTTTCAGACGAACATCCGACTCAAAAATTGTTCGTATTGTATTTAATCGGCAGAAGATCTAGCGCGATCGAGTTCCCTTCATTTTCGGATCGAACTTGTTAATTGGCGATTGTAACGAGCGGCCTGTACCACTTTCGCGATTATTGCTAGCATGAACTCTCGAGGCACGTTGAGCAACCTGTCCTTGCGTCGGCTGGGTCTAAGATCGGTGCACGATACTAAGAGGCGAAGGTAAATCACGATCTAGAAGATCTAATTCGGCCCCCCTCGGACACCTCGATCGCCGGAGAGACGAGGCAATAAGAATCCCGGCGAGGATCTATCCTCGATCCCGCGGATCAACCGGATCGCGTTGATTGGCGCACCGGAACCGCAGCCACTTATCAACTTACGCAATTTTCACTCTTTACGCTGAACGGCCAGGGAAAAAAGTATCATAACCGCACAGAGAAAGTGGCACGTCTAGCGATATAAATCGTGCCTCGTAATATTAAACGGTTTATCATCGGGAACAGGGTCGAACGCGTTTCCCAACGACGAGGAATCTGAAATTAGATCAACGGTGATGATGATCGAGACCCTACGGTGCTGAATCTCATTGATTTTTGCAAAACGTTTTCTAGAATGTCGGTGCGACCTGTACCGTTCATTCAATCGACTGTTTCAGCAATCGTTCCGAGGGTTGAGAAAAACTTTTCCGGATAAATTTTCTACATTTTTGAAACGTGCAATTTGATTTAAATTATCTACAAAAGAGATTAGAATTTAGATGGAGCTCCATAACTCTATGTCAAAGTGTTCAGCCAACGTCTGAAGGTTGGCAGAACATTTCTACGTTGTCTTTTAGTCTCGTACTTTGCATCTCGATGTTGCAAATGTGCACGGCATCCCGAAGAATTTTCAGTTCGTACAAAATTCCAGTACGCGAATTTCGAATATTTGCGCAAACAGCGATTCGTATGCAGCATTCCGAACCTGTTCGGAACGATCCTGTTGTACAGCCTTATATTTTGAATACACTAATAAACTCGCTAGACCACGTACTTGCCATTCGTCTGCTCGTAGACAATTGTTCAATGGTGCTATTACATATTACTACAACGAAACCATAAGAACCTAGTCTACATACCAAGTAGATGATACTGAATTAGAAACGACTTCTTCTTCCAGTGCGATAAAATGTTTCTCTATTATTTGTTTGTCCAGTACATAAAGATATGTATTGTTGCATTTTTCTTTTTTACAAATTTGGTTTAGACTCGTGGGACGCAAGAACTCAATTTTTCTATAATTGAATGAAGTATCTTACAAAACCAGGATACTGCACCGCTCACCGTGCAAAGAACAGCACAATTAAACCACGGAATTATCCAACAGCCACAAAACAATTTGCCAAGACCAGCCGCTCGAAAGCGTATTGTAAATTAACACTCGATTCATTGAACCTGTTACTTTTTAAATCACAAAAACACCTGGTTTCGTGCAGTTTTGCCGTCGGGATTTCATCGATACGAGTTCCGTCGTAAGTGAAAGTGAGACGAACACCGTGGAATAGGAAGCACACTGCCGCGGGGTGCGTTAATGACAAATCCGTGGCAATTAGCTGACACGTGAACGAGTTTCCGCGGATAAGCGGCCAGGGCAGATCTGCCGGAAACCCTAACTTTCGCGGGCTGACCGGATACTATAAGCGGCCGACGAACTGTGAGAACGGGAAAGAGGATCATTGACATCTGAATCAGCCGTTTCTATCTGCCCCCATAGATTTCCGCGATGACGAACGCCGCCGAAGTTCCGCGTTGCGAAGATAGAGAACGGTTTCCCCCACGATCAATAATCTTCCCGTCCATTTACGAACAATAATAATCCACATCCCGTCCGGCGACAGCGTTTAAGAGGCCAGTTATGCATTTCTAGGAAGCTTTCTACGATGGTGATGCATCTTTGTTTGACCGATCGCCGGAAATTCGACTCGCGGGCTCGCCGCGCGACACTTAACCGTAACATTACGGAGGAGGGTATATTTGTACCCACTGTCGTACTGTTTATGTTCTCGTCTTGCATAAGTTTCTAACATTGATCAATGATTGTAAAATTCGTCTCACGTATGAGAAGGATATTCAACTATTGCCGCCATAAACGCCACCAGAGCCGTAAAAGATATTCCATCTATAAAGACGTTACGTAATTATATTACCCCTTTATTACCATTCAATTTACGCTTGTCCTTGTCGGAACTTTATTAACACTGAAAATTCCTGTATACCATTTAATCTGAACACAATCCGTGTACCATAAAAACTGATCTTCACAACTACCAGGGATTTTAACATACCCCTGTTATATCATACTGTTCAATTTCCACATTCACTAGCGAAAACCCATTCAGCGAGTACATTAAACCAGATATATCTCAATGAAAATTTTATTATCAAGTTCCAATTAATCGAAACAAATTGATGGAATCTCCAAGGCTCCACTAGTAGAAATCGAAAACGGAGGAAACAGATGGATCTCACCCTTGAAGCAACGAAACCTCTCAAGTTTATGCATCATTCTTGATCCAGATCGCTCACACTCGCACCGCAATCGATCACGATCCAGCAACGATCTCCGCGTCGATCCCACCGACTTTTCCCTCGGTCTCCCCAGCAATTAACCCGCGGGCGACAGATAAAAAAGTCTGCTCTCGATAAATATTCATGCCGGAAAGCGCGCAAGGACTCTCGATCCTTTACCTTCGCTCGATCCCGCGCGCGCACGTGAACAACCGCTATCGTCGATGATTCACGAGCACATCCACAGTTATATAAATCTGCATGACCGCTAGTCGATTCCGCACGGAAAGGAGAAAAGAGAGGATCGAACGAGATCTAGGTATCGGGAAACGGACGTGTCGGTACTTTCCCGTTGATCCTTGGATCTTGTCCCCCCTGCTGCGAGATTTTCTTCCTCGTAAACGATCCACGTCCGTAAACGAGATAATCGACGAAGAATTTCCTCGTTATCCTAATCGCTCGCTCGGTTCTACGAACACCTCCGGCGTCAATGATAAACGCAATCAGGTGTCCGGTGATCACGGTTGATCGATGCTTTGAATGAAAAGGGAACTTCACTGTCTTCCGAGCCGCACGATCGACAATGTCTCCGTTCGATTCGATTTTCGAAATGGTGAAATGGCGACGTGGTGGAATGGTAAAGGATATCTGGTGTCCGATGACCACTGTTAGTAAGTACAGTAATGCCTCGATATATGTGCACGAGATGTAATTGTACAATTGTGAAGAATATTAAATATGTAACTAAAATATGCGAAACTCTCTCGTTTTCGATTATTTTGTAATGAAATTTTTACCGACGTATTCGTGACACTTTTTAGTAGAAAAATGCCATGAACATTCCAGTTAACGTTCCACAAAAAGAATAATTGAAAACAAAACCAAGTTTCACCACATGACCTCGTCCATACTCGAGTTTTATTTGTTTACTCAGTCTGCCACGTTCTAAAAATCAATGAACTCGATCTGTACACAGTATAAGTGTCACTAGAAGCCTCGAAGTCTGCACAAGTATCGAGGCATTGCCATGCTCTGAGTGAAAAATGCGACTCACTGTCTTCGCCGCAGCACGTGTCTCCTTCGATTGTGTATTTCGGTGCGTCCACGTGGTCCCGGCACAAATTTCGTCAACGATCCTGTGGGGATCGATCGAACGGATAAATCGAGGATCGAAAGAAGCCGCGCTTCGAACGACAGCCTCGTGTTTCACGGTTCTCGACTGATCGAGGCCATGGCACGCGCGAAAAAAAAAAACAGCTCTCGGTGCCGTGTCCACTCACACTGCACTTGCGGCGACGATCAACAAACGAGTAGCCTCCGGTGACCGGGGATCTTTATATCTGTGGATCCTACTGGCCCTGCGCCAGTGTCCCACTCTTCTGACACGAGCCACGCAGCGACTGCTCCGTTTCAGCCACCGGCTGACTATTCTGAACAGCCGGGACGCTGACTTGTGACTTGTTACTCGCGCGGACAGGAGCTAGCTTCGACTGCTAGTCAGACAGCAGTCGGAGGACTACCGACTTTGCCGACTTTGCTAACTTTGCTGGCTCGAGCGGCGGCTCGTGATTGTCGCGAGGCTCTACTACGACTGCCGAGCCAGGCGATCATGTTCCGCTTTGCACGAATCTTTCGCCCTTCCTTTTTGCGCCTGTACAAGCCCGCTCTGCGATTCTCCTACAGAGCTGGGGATAATAGTATTTTATATAGGAAATAATCCTATTTATTTTAAAGTACGTGTACAACTTTGAAAATAAAATAGTTTATTTGTGATGCAGTAATTTTTGAAAATAAAATATTTTATTTGATGCAGTCATTTTTGAAAATAGTATTTTATTTAAAGAATATTGAAAATATTTGTATTTCCTTTATTTTCAATTTTAATTCCAAATATTATTGCTGAAAATCATGGTTCGAATTCAGTAAATTTATGAGTGTAAATCGTTTTTTAACGATAAGATTGACTGTATGTTTATGTGGTTTCTCAGAGTATTATAACAATGCAAAAAGTAAAATATTTTATTTCGTGTTTCAGATTGTTAAAATAGGAATATTTTATTTTGTGGATCAAATTGTTAAAATAGAAATATTTATAAAAAATACTATTTTCCATACTCCTACCATTCCACGGTAGGCTGTATACCAATTTTTTTATTATACGAAAATAAGACCAACAGACGCTAATAAAATTTATTTGGATGCCCATGTAATTGATATTTTATGGTGAAGCTCTAAGTGTTCAGATGGAAGCATAAGTTGTTTTTCAAATAGTCTATGCCGGAATTATTGCCAGCTACATGTCCTTTCTATCTTCCTCGACCCATTAACTCGCCCATAAAATTGTTGCCGTAAGAAAACTCGCAGGGTTCCATTTCTGACCGATTCGGATTTATTGCTTCAGTTTTAGTACTCCTTTGGAAGATTGAGTCATTAACGTGCGTTACTGTGTATCCTAGAAATGGGAGACGGAATACTTCGTGCGGATTAAAACATTTTAATTAGACTTCGTTGGATAGATTCCTTTGATTTTGTGGAATTTTTTAAACTGCTGGTTTCGCAGATCGGATGAGATGCAGAAGTAGATTGAGCTGTAATGGCGTGTCGTTTCATTTTCTTGTATTGTGTAGCTGTAAACGGTTCTACCTGTGCTACGATTCTCGAGCCGAGGTGCTAATTGGTTTCATTTAGCGTGTCTGTTGTCTGTTAAATTGAACTTGTTCAACCACTTCTGAGAACTTTGCGTTCTTTGCCGAGGGAAGACTATGATCGGTGGGGAACAGTGACCTTAATACACGGAGAGAATAAAAACCAGCATACGCAATCCTGATTGTCCATAATTTTAATCGTGTATGTAAATTCAATATTCTGTTGGAAAAAATGTCTAAATTAATTTATATGCCAGAAAGAAAATTCTGAAAAATTAATTCTTGTCATTTTTATATGGAGTTCCAACTGAAGCGTACAGATTTTGATTTCTCCACAGCATCGGAAAGGATTAATTTCTGTAATGGCTGTAAAATCGTTCGTTTTGAATTTCGTGTAGCTGGATCGGTAATAGTGCGCGACGGTGTGAAACGGGAATGAGTCGAGCAAACGAGCATTTCGACGAGATCGTTTCCGACGAAACGTGAATAAAAATGCGCCGGAGGCGACGAGCTGTGGGTGCATCGAGATCGAGTGTGACACGCACACCCACGGAGAGAGACCTGTTGCGAATGCTTAGTCTACACAGTCACTCGGTAAAAAAGCAGGTTTTTCCGTGTCCGTGTCCGTTTCCGTCTCTGGTCTTACCTCAGATGCATTCCCGTTTGCATTACTGGAAGCTCGCTCGAACGAAATTACATAATTGCCATTGTAAACATTCAACCACTGATAGAACGTAGTCTAGACACGGTTACTTAATACTTTGACCCTTGAATAGCGGGACTTGTGTCCATTTTCATCCATTTTGGTCCATCTTGATCCGAGGTTAGAAACGTTCCAGATATTTTCTCTAAATTTAGGAAAATATTTCAATTACTAATGATCTCGAAATCTGAACGGCTTTGAATTAATAAAAGTTCCGAGAAATTTTCGGACATCATCGATTGATTTAAAGCGAGTTATTAGATAAAAATATAAAAAGCCTGCGGACCCTGTGCTAGCAACGAAACGCTGCTTCGTAAAAATTTTAGTATCTAGACCTACGGCACCGTTCAGCAGCTGAAATATGGCACATTCTGTAGGTAATGAATCACCGAATATAATGCCATAAGACAAATCGCCAACATTTGCCAATAGCATGTTTGTGGATCTACATAAAGTCAGAAAATACGCCGACACGATTTATAAATTCTCTTCCTATAAAGTAGATAATATAAAAAGAGAAATATAAAAAGGGACTCTTGTAACTCCATCTCTTAGATCGCAGCGTGAACACATTGGTCCCGTACAATGTCGTCGGACGTCGCGATCGATTATGAGGAACGTCGACGATCGTAAAATCGTACAGCGACGTCCGCACGTAGTCTTATTAGGCGACTGACAAGCTATCGGGCCCAGTCACCAACTTGAAAGGCAGTAACGAGCACGGAAACAGAAACGTCGGGCCCATGAACAATTGTGCCACTCAAGAATCGCCCCGCGTGAACGTGGATCGTGTGCTAATTGACGCGACCGTTGATTTCAGCTAATAATTCTACGTTTTTATCCTGACCCATAATGCAAGAGCAACCATGATCGACCCCTTCAGACAATTCTGGTTTCCAACCTCAAAAAATCAATTTCTGTTCGCTTCAATCAATGACATACACTACCTTGAGCTTAGAACAACCAGCGGGTCCGTGCTGTTTCTTAGATCGTGTAGTTCTGCTATTTTTCTCGGGTATCCTATTCTACGTCATTGACTCTCGGAGTCAGTTGGCCAGGCCAGAATTAAATGTAATTTTTTAATTGTCATTGGTCGCAATTGCGAAGGAAAAGTAAAGGTTTTTAAATTTTTTTATTTGTGCCTACAATGAAAATTGAAAACATGTATTTCGTAAATCTAATCAAGCTGTTGAGTGCAATTTTTAAAAAGTTATTCATTTTTAAAAGGTGTACGAATGCTTTATACACCCACTGTACGTACATTTTAATGACATAATCGAACCAAACACGCGTCTAATTGGTCCTCATCATCTCGCCCGTCTTCCTAGAAGCAATAAGCTTTGTTTTGCAACCGTGAATAAAAGTACGAACACAGTCGACGCCAGGTGTCGACTTTTTGTTCATAAACAATCGTCGGGGAGACACGGGTAGATAAAAGGAGCGCGAAAATGTTCCGCGATGCCAGTCACGTGCGGTAAAGAGGAACGTGTCTCGGAAGTTCGGCCCACTTCTCGTCCGACTTGTCCACGAAATTTTCTTCGTGGTCGTTGATAAGCATCGTTAACCGAACCATTCCACTACGATGGATGGGATACCCGTCAGCTTATGGTATCTGTTAACTTGCCGCGATGTTCTTGTTGCACCAAAGAGGACTTTCTTGAAACGCACCGAGCACGTTCACCACTTTACGTCCCGTGAACGAGACGTCGAGACGGAACGGTAGCCGTTTTACCTTTTTTAGAAAGCGCCTGATTTTCTCTGCTTTTAACATTTTTGTGGGACGCTCAGTGTGTCGTAAAAATTACCTGTCGGTCCAATTATTAGGTTGAACGCTCGAATTCTATGTTATAGGCTGTGGATGTTTATGCAAAATTTTCTGCGTGCATTCCAAGGCACTGGCAACAAATAAAAATTTGTTTCTTCCATTAACGATAACTCAAATCGATACTTCTAACATTTTTCTAAATCGCTTTTATCTGATCTGGATATTAATAACGTCCTGTTGGAATTAGCAGTATCCGGCCAGAATAGAATACCGGTCGGAGTTTATATCGACTCAGCAGGACTCTATTCACGGATCTCGACGAATCATTAATGGATGTTCTTCTCATCTCCCGACCATATTTGGACGAATGTCCCGATCTCGATGGATCCTGCTACGACCTCGTGTCTCGTCTTTTTCCGTGTTAATTGGAATCGATTGCTATCTACAGTCAGTCAAGACCTCTCTGTTTTTAACAATCCCATGGCGAACACTTATTTTTAACAAGCCACGTTTATTGCTGATAAAATATATTTATCTTCTGAATATCCTGTAGACAAAATTGGTAGCCACTAAAAGTAATTTATTTTTGTCGGAAAAGATAATTTTGCACGTTGACTACCTTATACAAGTCACTCGAAATTGTCTCGATATTTTCCTCAAAAACCCCCCGATAGGTTGTTTAACCATGTTTGTGGTCGCATTTTTCCAATTTTCCCCGATGCAATCATTGTATTCTCGGTCAGTGACGCGATCACCGGGCAACACGACACCATGACGCACATCCTAACATGAAACTGCACCGATGAGGAGGCATTATTTTTAAGTCTCGATCGTTCATTCACGTTTTTCCCGGGAACGAGTCCTGAGTCAGCGTTTACGGACGATGTTCCGCTCGAAACAGTTTGCTCTCTTGCTGGGCTGAAGATCGCGGATCAGCGATCATCCTCTCGCTATCGTCGTGTTTATTTCGAACGGCGGCGAACTAGCGTATGTGAGTCATCGGAAGAGATCCCCGGCGCTGCCTTCGTCAAGGACGTCGATGGCCACGACCTTCGGCGGTACCAATCTTTCAGGCGCCATGCGGCGACGCCCGAAATAGCTACCGAGCCTTTTCCTCTTCTTCTTCGTCTTCTTTTTCTTCTTCCTAACCCTCTTCTTTCCCCTTTTTCTACCTCGATCTCCCTCGTGGATATCTTTTTAATTTTTATTTTCCTGGGACCTCCTCCTTCTTTTTATAATTCCTGGCCTTTTTCTTCCTTTTTCACCGCCTTCCCTTTTTTGTTATCCTCGACCTCCTTTATTTTTCTTCATTCTGGTCGTTTTTTGCTTTCATCAAGTATCCGATACTTGTTCATCTTCATCATCCTGGACCTCTTTTCATTTTTTATTCCATTCTCTTCTTTCCTCTTTTCGCAATGAAACTGCATCCCAAGAAACGCAAAACTGCTGCAGTAAGTAATTAGGATAAACGAGAAAACACTCGTGTCGTAAAACCGAATGGCGTCCAGTTCCTGTTTGAACAGTCGCGAGAAAGTTCGGCGTAAGATGCTATTAATTCAGTCTTAAAGAGACATAACCTTCCAGCCGCGTGTGACAAGTGTACCTACTCGTCACGAAGAAATGACTAGCTTTTATTTTACGATTGGTATACTCGCAAACAAAGTGATTACTGTATTGCAGATCTTTATGTAATTTCCCATATTCGCAAAAATTGCGGTTTTGAAAATAATGAAACGAGAGAGCAGTAAAAAATAAATGAAAATGGTTGTCAATTTATTTATAATTGACCACAACGAAGTAGGTTCAGAAAATATGTAAAAGAAGTTTGCCAACTGAATATTCGAATAAATCGACATCACTCAACATTGTAGTGCGAATGGTTACCAGAAAGAGAGTTAATTTGATATCGATTGCTAGCGGTTTCGTTTAAAAACTGGATATTGCATAAACATCCGGTATCCAGATGCAACGTTGCAACAGAAGTAATGCGAACGCAAGAACGAACGGATCAACGCGAAGTGTCTTACACTGGCATTGAAGTCACCACAGCGAAGGGACACGCGAGAACTTCGTTACGATGCTATCCAGTCTCATTAATTACAAGAATTTTAATTTGATTGTGAAAGTTTCTATCGAATTTATTTATGAATTAATATCGAACTTTCCAAGTGAGAAATAACACGCATAAAATTAATGTTGACGTAGACCAGTATGTTAGAGGTTTATCTAACTTACTTATGTTTATGGAATTCATTTTTGTTATTCTATAATTTCGTTCAAGAATTTCATATAATAAATTTCAGTAGATTAAAAATAATTCTCGCAGACTGATCATTAAACTGCAGATTTTATGCATTTATGTCAAAAATAAGTACGTACAATTTGAAGCAGTGAACATATTAAAAAGATTTAAGGACATTAGCGGCTTAGTTTCAACTGTATAAGGTAGTAAGCGCATCACTTGAGAACGGCTGGACCGATTTTTAGGGGGAAAAAAATTGGAAAAGTTGCCCGGAAAAATGGAAAATTCGGGAAAAAATGAAAATGCTTTTTTTCTACGGACTTTGTATGAACTCAAGACCATAATTCACGATTCGAACGATGGATATGCGTAATTCCTTTTTTGTTTTTTATGGTCCTGGGAAAGTTTTCAGGGAAAGAAATTCGGGGCAACCCGCTCGGAGGGCCTGGTAGTATAAAATAAATGCACGATAAAATCGTAAATTTTCCTCGGACTTTCAAGCTAGACATTCCAGAAAAAGCAGGCGTGCAAAGTTTCCACGTTCCGCATTGTCAGAAGAAAGTGAAACCATCCACAGAGGATTTGGTTAACGACCCTGGCACAAGACCATAAAGAACGTCTCTTCGCCATGATCTTGAAATTAGTGAAGCCCGACCCGATTCCCAAGATGGTCTCGATAAGATCTCCGTGAAACCGCGTTCTCACTTTTACGCAAAATCACTACGCCTGAGAACACTACACTCGACAAACTATGCAACTACAATAGACCCATTCGCGTATCCTATGGGAACGAGTCCCAAACACCGGGGCCCTCGAACGACGTCAATTAAGACTTTACGAGGCGAACTTTACAAATTTCCCGCCCCATTATTCTTCACACTTTGCGCTCGATAATCGTCGAGGGCGTTTATTATCAAAACTATTGTCCCGTCGTTGTTAATTCGCAGAGACGCGCATTAATTTGCTTAGGCGACGAAGGAACATGCTCCCGTGGGATTACGTTCGAGAAAATCTCTCTCGTTTGTTTGTAGACGACGTGTAAAATCAGGAAACAGTATTATTCGCTCGGTTCCCAGTTTTCGAAGCGAGCAAGAACAGCCTTCCACAGATGCCATCAGCGTCTAATTAACCGTAGTTAGAAATGCTCGATAGCGATCGCAGGAGAGTTCACTGACAAGCGAATCTGGTTCGAGACTTCGCCAGTCGATTATTCCAATGCGATAATCGAGCGTTTCCTGTTTCCGTTTCGGATTGCTGGCGATCGGCGATCTCCGTTATCAGTGTTCCGCGCATGTTTAGGTGCGAACTCATGGCCAGACACGCTAAATTGTTTAATAGAAATGCGGCGGACTAGTAAATTAGAACAGAAACTTGATCATTTAAATATTAAATGTTGCATTTTATTGGGACATTTACATGCTGGACTTTATTAAGACATTTTAGTGCAGTTTGTCGCAAATGGATAAATCGTTATCACTACTTTATGCAGTCTGAAGAAAAGTTTATGATCTTGGCGTGAGACTTTCGCTTCAGCTTTTGTGTTTTGATTTTGTAAATTGGCTTGTTGAAGTTTTATAAAGGAGTTTAAATTATTTTTAATAACATCTTTAATACAAATTATTTACGATTATTAACGTCACATTAGTCGAGACCTCCAACGGGAATTGTTAAACGCGAAATCCTTCTGCCGCTTGCGCAAACGTAAGCCTCTTAAGATGATTGCCGGCAGTTGAATGGTAAGTGCAGAATTTATGGTTCGTTAGCCTGCAATTAGAACCGATCCATTTAACGTCGTTCTAATCGAGTCAACGGCAACAGATCAGCACGAAGGATCGCGAAGTCTTGTCTCTCTACGATCCACTAGATCTCCATTCTTCGATCGACAAACCGGGCGAACTTTTTATGTTTCTTTTGCCACTCCCCCGAATAATCGAATGCTCGAACCGGATCAAGATGCAGCTCTGTAAAAACACCAATTTAGGAATGCGAAATTTCAAAAATGAACGGAGAAACCGGTTGTGTGTAAACAAATGGCAATAACTTCGACTACTCGGGACGTGTTCATGCAAATTCGCGAATTCTTATGCAAAACGGGAATCGAGGTGTGAACGTGCATCACTCGTGTGCAATATGACAATTATTCGAGACAGACTACTATAAAAAAAAATTAAGAAACAAGGCAAGCCATCTATTTACAAATTAAAAAAAGAATATAAACTTCCTTGAATCCAAACGCAATCAAATCGAAGCTCGATCGAAATCAGCACAGCCACGGAATAACATATTTGCGAATCGTCGAATCCGACGGGTTTCACAAATAATTCGATGGCTCGCAAGCGGATCTAATCGGAAGTCAGCCGGCGTATCTTTTCGCGATTTAATAATGCTGCTTTGCATAAAGGAAGAAAAAAAGAGGAGCCGAGGAGTCATTGTGCTCTGGAGAGCTCGCGCTCGGTTGTTTGCGATTCATCGACATTGTTGGCAGAACTTTCCTCCGTCCGATTTTCCCTTTCGCTCGCGGAATTAGAAATTCGACTTAAACACGGCCGCTCTTGTTCCGTGGCTCATCAGGGATTCCGTCGTCGCTTTTGTCTGTATTCTTACACGTGCAATGACCTTCTTCAAGGGAGAGGACTCTGTTCACCGAGGGAAAGTGTCATTCTGATGGCCGGTTGCATATCATTCGGTACATCCGCCATACTTTCGCCACGGTTTGCAACGGGTTCCTGTGTCCTTTTCTTTTCGGCGGTGTCTGTCTTCATGACTGACATACTGGAGCGGCTGTCTTTGTCCAAAAAATTTCGGCTTGATTCATTTTTTATCAAGATGTTTTCTGTGAGGGTCCTCCTGCTTTCAGTTGATCAAACTATATGAGACTGATATAAGCATAAAAATCATAGAAGGAACGAAACACGTGGGGTTTTTCGTCGACAAGGTTTAGGACACGGTCGTAACGAAATGGTTATTATTGAGGCATATATTCCACATTTAGCGACCATTTGGCATGCAACGTTCGTTTCCGTCTTCCTCAATAGCCGTGTCATAAACCGGGAATATCCAAAGGGCCATTCCTAACCTAGCGCACAACGGTAACCGTAATTATCTAGGGCTGGCCTGCAGGAATTCCCGCTACTTGTCCAAGGGCCCGAAGACTCCATGGCCATGCAGGTAAGACTCCCACCCTCTCCAAGACAAGACACGCTCAGAGCACAACGAGAGGGTGCGGACGATACATTAAGAATGCGCTCATTGGGAAAATACAGAGGTCAGCAAGGACCAATCGTGGTACTCAGGCTAGCTCGATAACATTGTTCTACCCAATTAATCATCAATCTACAAAAATGTGTAAAAAAGAGATGGACTTTCGCCCAGATATCTTCTAACACTCATATGGAAAATATGTGAATGAATCACTATAAATTCGTGAAATCGTTTAGCCTAACTACCGGAATAGAGAAACCTAACAGCATCAACGGTCTATCTTGTCCGTGACGTTTCATGCTAAATTCCAGTCATCCGCACGCCTTCTATAGGCAACAGAGATTTACAATAAAAAATCGATTTTATAGGAATTCTTCCGCACGTGAGAAAAACCGATCGATCGGTATGTCGGATGCACGTCACGCGTTCCGTTCGCAGCGAAAAAAAAAAAAAACTAATCAGTTCGCGATTATTGGCGAACGGCGCGGCGGCGCTCAAGTAATCCAAAGATCTACTTCGAGATCTACGTATTCGCACTGGTTCGCGGAATTCGCCTATTCACTTCGAACCAATCGATTTCCACGTTACCGGACCGAAAACGTGCGAACCTGCACGATCATTGATACTAAAAAGCGAATAAGTTGAAACATTCGCGACAAGAAACTGGTCAAAGTGACGGAAAAAATTGGGAAATGTTGCGCAAATATGTAGAAGTCTGTGGAGAGAAGTAGTTCTGCACGAAATTATGATGTATGTATCAGATAAGGGAACTGCTAATTGTGTGCATTTATAGCACTCGCTAATGATCTGGGTGTGCTAAATGATAGTAAATGGGTTCAGTACATTATCAACAAATTTTAAAATGTTTCATTATTTTCAACTAAATAATACTAAATTTATTGAGATGGTAAAGATGCATCCATCGATTGAATCAATCGTCGATTTTTCGATGATTCCTTTTTTTAATAGTACACATTAATAAATCAATCATAATTATAAAATATTAATCTATTAACAAATTTATTTTTTTGGGCATCCAGGGTGTTCACGCTAATACTAGCCAGCGACGTAATGACGTTCAAGGTCACACAAGGTCAGAAATAGAAAATTTGTATGGAGACACTCTTGTTGCATTTATAAAATAAAAAAAAAATGTAAAATTGTAACTTTCAGTGCTCCGGCAAGTTAATGTTAAAATTAGTAAGAGAAGAAAGAAATATGTGGCTCCTCTATCTTGCACAATGATTGCAGACAATTTTTATTTTGCATATAAATGTTCAGTCATGCTCGTAGATGATGTCAGAGACAGTCTTGCACACTTCAAGGATTTTATTTCATAATAAGCTTCGTTATAGATATAGTCTGCAACAAACATTTCTCTATAATATTGAATCATGCCGGAACACAATAAAAGAATCAAATGTAATTAGGGTTCATTCTAACCGAACAATCTATCACTATTAAGTAAACTTTAGCTAGAGTTCGTCACCATAACTGGAACCAGATGAGGTTACCAGTAGAAAATCTCGATTTCAAAAGCATTCTCGTTGCCGAGGAACTGCCAGGGAATATATTAAGGTTAATTGCAAGGTAATTAAACGGACGTAGAAAAGTTCAAACATCCGCAGACCGTTCGAAAGCAATAACTATATTTTCCGTCCGTAATAATCGTTTTCTTTGCCCACTTGTTTTTTTTTTTTTTTTTTTTAATTTTTCTTGAGCATTTTGCGGCAACGTTAAAGTGAAGGGCGAGCGCGTCGGGATCAATTTGTAATCGATCTAGGAAAAGAAGAAAACGATAATTGCGAAATCGATTTCGATATAATCGACACGCTGCCGGTCGATAGTCGGTGGTTTACCGTAATCGTGACCGTTTTGACGATTGCAAAAATATGATAGGTGCGTAACCTTCTCTTCCAACTGGCTGCTTTCCGTATTTGCAACGCTTTCACGGAACGTAACCCTCGCGAATCAGCTGGCTTTGCCGTATTCCCATAACTCCGGATGCTTCGACGATGAGTCAAAGTGGTCCTAATTAGTCAGTCAAGGATGGGAAAATTGCTACTCAGCTTCCTTCCCGGGCAACTCGCATTTTTTGGTTCCTGAGAAAAACCGAGGAAACCGCTGCGACTGCATTTTTCTACGTGTCTGCATGATTGTTGTTTGCATTGATTGCAGGACACAGGAGCCAAATATTTAAAGATTTTAACACTAGGTTTACGGAAAGTAATTTCTAAAAAATAAATAAAAATCCGCAGTCTTGTGATAATCAAAATAATATACTCGTCAAGAATGTTGTCAATGTACTTCCGCTCGGTAAAACAGCCACCGGATGCCAAATTGTGAAATTAGCTTTTCCCAACCGGAAGGCAATCAGTCTTTCCAACGTCCACAAAAACAGGAGAGTCTATTAATTTTTTTATTACATACCGCTTTAGAAACGCCTTACACCATTACCCATATGAATCGCCAACTGAAAATCATGAATGAAATGCGTATTTAAACGTTCAGGAGGCTCCCGTATACCTGTGGACAGCTACAGCGTTAAATTACTTTAGACAAGCTGTAATTACGGAATACAAATTGTCGTGGATTATTGAATTGTACAACGATGTTTAGTTCGAACTGAAATGATGTTTCGGTAGCGCGTATGGTTAATCACCGAGCGCCAATAACGTCGTGCCTCGTTCGTTTTTCCATCGGCAAGGAAAAACTGTAACGGCTTAATCGATTACGTTCGAGTAAACGCGCCAGGAATGGTTCAGCGTTCTCGTCAGGAAATTACAATGCACGCTGAGCCACGAGCAATGAACATTAATATTCAACCGTCGCGTTTCGTCATTGAATTTCTCGTATTCGCGTTCGTTGTAGCGAAAATACCTAGGAAACTGTTACGTGGCGGTAATTCATGGCGCGAGCCAGGAATACGCCGATTACATTATGTCCCGCGAACAATCCGCCGGTTTTGCAAAATCGTTTTCGCCGGGCCGTCGAGCAGAAATTGTTTTCGGGGACTCCGAAAAATCGGTGCGGCGATGAAGAAAGCGGTCTGAACCGCGCACAATTCCGCGTGGTTCTCCGTGACACATTTTTAATCTTTCACCATCTTGCATCTCGAGATTCTGTACAAAAAATTATATATTCATGGAAAACATACCCTAAGCATTTTTGCAACCCTCCTGCCTTCCTTCGGTCAGTAGTTAAATTTTATCGTGTACGAAGGTGGAATATGGAGATCGAAAGTGGAAAAAATCGTGATCGGATTTTTGAACGATGACGTGAGTGTCTGTGGAGATGTTTAGGAAATTCCAAGAGGTGAATCCGCGGTTATGGGTGTTTTATCCGATGACACAGGTAGACACCTGTCAGACGCCCAACGAAGATGACACAAAACAGATTGAGTCTGCAGATTTTCTGCTTGACTGTGTGTCTGACTCATTGGAGCCAAATAGTTGAATTAAGTAGATGGATCTGTCTCATCGAGGTTGCTCACAATTCATTTCTGTAGTCATATACAGATTATTATTATTATCATTATTTATTTAATGCTTTAAACCAAGTATGATTATGATGTGTTCATGTTAATAAATAAGTAAATTCGTAACTATTTAAGAATAATATTTCCGATAAATTATGAAATTACAGTTATACACGTTGAATTAAATTATGCATTACAGGGCAACATAATTGATTTTAAAGGTAAAAAATATAATGATTAGAAAAATCTAGAATTTCCGGTACAATATTCATAAAAGTTTCGAATCTGTTTGCGAGGTACTTGATCCCATCCCTAACGCGTACAGTGACCTACGGCTCAAGGTCATTCAAGGTCAACTGTTCAAAATGTACTTGTCAGTTCAACAAGGCAATACCTACCAGTTTCTTATAGTGTTCGATAGATATAGTGTTGAATTAACTATCTGTTCATGAAGCAAATGGGAAATTTATCTTTCTTCGAGATGAAAGTAGTCCAATCCAGAAATACCCTGTACAAAGGATTGGTTCTGTTAGCTCGCAACGAGACGTTGGAACGCTTGATATATGCGAACAGACCTCTGTAAGACTTTATTTTACTAATTGTTTCAATGAAAGAATGTTGCACAATATGTAGTGCTTTCTTCCCGCGTTTCAGCCTTCCGCGCGCTTACATGTTGCAGGAAGTGTTCGAAGATAAACTGCACGACGTCTCTTGTTCATTGTTGAACACGTTCGAAAGTTCTTGAACTAATCTGTGTTGTGCAACCGTGGGCACGTACAATCTTAGGCAATAATTAAGAAACTCCCGAATAATTGCAGTGTTGAAGAGCCGAACGATTGATCAGGTTCTAGTTCTCTTTGGCAACTTCCAGCATTCAAACACATAAATATCTTTAGTTAAACTGTCACCATCGGCGCAATACATTATATCAAGTTTCCTCGAACCCCTAATCGCGTTAAAGTAAAATCGCAATGTGGGAACCAGCCGCGTACAAAGGAAACCCGTGTCCGTAAATTTTACATCATACTGCATTGGTGTTCTGATACAATAGTGGAAAGAAACTCTCGAAAAATCGTGGTGAACCGACAAACAGAAAAGCGCAACAGGTTGGAGATAGCGCGTTCTGCAGAGCGTTAAGATCTATTTCTCTTTTGTCCAGGAGCTGGCCGATAACTCGGCCGACGATATCATCGGTCGAGATATATCGAAGTCGAGGAGACTCGCCCACGTTTCCTGTATGAGAAGCGTGCTGGATACGTTTCTGTATGCTCTCTCGAGTATACTGTGTGTGGTGAAGGGTGTGCGCAAACGGTTCCACGGGGCAAGTGCTAGGCGTGGCTCATAGGAGAAATAAGAAAGGTGTACACCGTATAACGAAGTCGTGGGCTACGAGTGGAAAGGCTTACATTGCAGCAGAGGTTCCCAAACTTAGTTGTCCTAACGTCCTTCTGTCGAAAAAATATTATTTGGTGGCTCCTTAAAAATTGTTCCCCTTGGAAATTTACCTTCTGCGACCTGTTGACCTCTTCAGAGATGAATTTTGGTAGAAACGGATTGATAATTAAATTATCATATTTGCCTTACCCTCCTCTTTTTAGAAAAAAGTCAGATAAGTGCAGATTTCGAAAATTGTCTAATTCTTACACTAAAAAATTCCCATTAATTTATATAGAATTCTAATAAGTAAAATTTGACTACAAAGCAGACTTGCTCTTCTACGCCAAGGTTTCCAACTGAACCCGAAAGTAGTATCGTCCTCCTGAGGTCGTTCCGACGTCCTTCAGGGGGGCGGTATCGTTTAGTATCGCTTAGTATCGCCCACTTTGGGAAGCACTGCATCAGAGTGGCCGACGTTACCGGAATGTTAACTTCCCATGTCGGCCTCCCGTGACCGACGAATGCACGAAAAGAAAAGGCGAGTTTCGACCTGGTCCAATGACGGCAAGGCGAGCATGATTAAATCCCGGATTCCCGCGGACGGCACGCAAGGTCGTGATCCTTAGGCCACGAAGTGCATCCTCTCTAAATTCATTCTACGATCTCCAACGGGCCGCATTCGTCGCCGTTTTCCTTTTATTTCGGAGAACCTGACTCCACTCGCCTAAATTCGCTAGTTCAGGGCGAACTTGCTTAGTTCTTTTTATAAAATAAAAACTAAAATTGCATTTCACTGTTTTCATATGCGTTTTTGTGACGTTCGGAAGGAGTTTGACCGAGGGTGTCGCGGAGTCCGTGCGTGTGGGCCCCGAATCCGTACAAATGGCGCGTTGTAGGAAATTTAAACGATTCTTGTAGAATTTTTTCGTTGAAAATATTCTCTGCAGAAATATTATTATAGTTACTCTTAAACAAAAAGCAAAATGCTGTCGAATGCAACTGTTTCCGGCGTTTACTTTCTCTAAATTTCTAGAAGTAAATGTAACAAAAGCAACCGATTTCACCTACTTCTTGCACCGTATAAAATCAGCAAAAGGTGTTAATTCAGCTGTCGGCAAAAGTTCACCGAACCAGCAATATTCATCTATCATGTTACACCACTATCAAACGAGTGGAAAGGTCGCGGTCGCTCTCCTCGGTTTTGTATCTATTTGCAAAATCTGACGCAACAGCGGATCAGGACCGAACCATTGGGAATATCATACTTCGCTCGAAATCTATTTCCACCGAGAACATTATGAAACCGGTGTGGTACGTATACACTGATTCAGTGAGAATCGAAGACGAAAGGTGAACAGATTCAGTCCTGATTTGCGTCATCGATTGTGGAAGGTGGGGTTGGGGGGAGGCGGGATAAATCGATATCGTGCATTCATCTGGATCTGGAATTGGATCGTCCTTTTCATCTGAAAATGTTCCCAGACTCGATTGTAAAATCTCCGTTCTTTAAACCAAGCAAATCGACCTTGTTAAGTCTGCTTTATAAATTATGGATTGTAATCTAACGAAGCGATACAACCATATATGTGACCATGATTACAATAGTAGTCTAAGTGAAAATTAAAAAAGAAAAAATGAGTTCATCAGTTATTTCACATCACATTATTTTAAACTAAATTAATGCAATGTAACTTTTACGATATTGTCAAAAATGAACCGTTAGATAGTGCTTGTTATATTTCGACACTATATGGAATTTGTTTAGAAACAAAAAATATATGACTTAGATCACTTCCATAATTATTGGACATTATATAAATAATGTCGATCCCAATTCTGATCACGAGTCATGGAGATTTTAATGTGAAGACTAAATTTCATTTTTTAATGAGAACTTCATTTTCTTTCCTTCTACTAAATTTAATTGCAACAGTATAATTCGAAGCAGTAGTATAATAAAGATATCGTCGGCTTCATAGACTTCGCATAAGGTCAAGAAACGTCCACGGCTCGATCGTTCTCTGAAACAATACAATCTGTCGTGCGAAATTGACCTCGAGCTGCGTGCCAATAGGTGCGTTAAATAACGGCTGTCGGGCTCGCAGCGTTTCACGGATTACCACGACTCAATTACGGCTCGCACAGGGTCGTTACTCCGTAATATCGCGAATTAAAGCGCGAATGATCGGCAAAAAGGTCGGTGCAAAAAGAATCAGGAAATCGACGCGCGCAACGCCGCGATCGGCAATGAATCACGCCGAACGACCGTCCGTGAATAATCGGTCGAAGCTTTCTCGTGGAAATGATGGTGCATATATAACTATTCGATAAATTTCAATATCAACATCGATTCTGATGCGCCCGGATTCCATAACGCCACCTAGGAATTTTTTTCGAATTTTTAGACCACATCAAAAACCACCGCACGCATTTTAACATTTAAATCGCACAGTCTCAAACGTCATTAATAAATATGACGTTACTCAATCATTTCTCCCGCATCTTCAATATTTATAAATCGCTGTACTTTTTAACAAAACAGATGATGTAACTCCAGAAAAAGGTTAATAATGACGTCCCAGAAACATCATAACAAACATTTTTATCCTCTTCGCATATCAATTAGCGAAAAATGTCGAAGCCACAAAGATGATTTATAGAGTATGCGTTTTTTGGACCTCCAAGTTCTTGCTTACGCTATTTGTGCTCGTCAAACCTTTCCCCACTGAATAATCAACTCCATAATATTTCTAAAACATTCTTTGACTCGGATGCTGTTTCATTATATTAATAACGAGCGTGGAAAAAAGCGAATTCTATGAATTCGTTGCATCAGTCGTTCTTTTGCCCTGTCTGGAGGATGCTTCAAGGACCTTCTTTAATCATTCCCTAGAAGAAAAAGAAAAATTTTGAATATTCAGTATATATCTAAATAAATTAAATCCCGTTATCATAATAAAGAAATATGTTTCAGTCACGTTTAGGGTAGTTGAGCCACTGAAATAATTAATTTGAACGCTCGACGCGTACTTATTCGTCGGGAATCAGCACACCGATCGCCATACTCTTCGTACATATAATTTACGAGCGAGTCATGCGAATACCGGTCGTGTTCTTCGATCTGCATACAATGAGTTACCGCGGGTACGAACATTGTCGCAATTATTATCGGCGCGCGTGCATCGGTCGCGATTTTTTAAATATTTCGCGCCGACATCGGTCGGTTATGCATTCTTTTCCGGATAGATGAATAGGCGTAGCTCTTAAACGCGATGGAATCTGACCTTTCCGACCTGCGAGCACACAGAGACAAGAAGACACTGAAAAATGTTCACTTAGGCTCTATTGTTCCACTATAAATCCTGCCCCCGGAGTTCATTCAAGAATGTTCTGCTGTTATGATTATTAATGCAGATTTTATGCATCTACGGCGAAAATGAGTAGATCTAATGCAGAATAGTAAAAGCATTTTACTGTTTTAATACTGAACCTACCACTGCCGGTCGAAAGACCGGTTTTATATTTTTCATTTTACAATTATTGAAATGATCAAGTTGCTCACATGGAAATTGATTCGATAAATTTTTTCAACCGAGTCCACATTGGAATAAAAATTGCACAAAATCTAAATAAATAGAGCCTTGTCATTTTTATAAGCTAAAACATTTTAATCGCTTTGAACGGTTGACATTGAATCCGTGCATTGCAGAGATTAAGCAGGAAGTTTAGACGATTCTTGTCTAATCTCCCGCTGGAAATGCTCTCGGTAGCAGTGTGGAATTGTTAAATGGGCTAAATCATGTTCGTTCATTCTGCACAACGATCCACAGTCTAATGAAACAACGAGGCTATCGGGAGCGAATATCTAAAGCCGCAAGAAACGAAGATATTGACAGTGAGAGATCAGAGATTCACGTTCCCAGAATCGCGCAACACGGTCCCAGGAATGAAATCAGCATCCCAGCAGGATTCCGATGACAAACGGTACTGGGAAACGATTCGCGAACCAAAGATGCCGCAGGTAAATGGCGGACGCGACAAGTTCTATGATTACGCGGATGCCGTAACGCGTGCCGACGCTAATACTTCGCGATCATCGGAACGTCAGCGATGACGAGGAGAGCTGTTCTCCTCTGTGATCGTTCCCGCCGCACTCTGGATCACTCCTATTCCATTCCGCAATCTCGCCTATGTACCGTTTTTAATTTCTTCTTTTCCGCAGAAGCGCGTCGGTCCGTTTCAACAGACGCTTACGATGCACCGATTCGAGCGCGATGACTAAACTTGGCGTGTGTTTGTGCTGATTACTATTTTTAGGGACGGGTTCGCGGAAGAATTAGTTCAGCGGAATCTTGTTTACCATAAATCAACATTGTTTAACGGAAAGAGCTATTGAGCGGGTTCAAGCAAACAGCTGGAACCGAGGAATTACAATGTCTATTCAATAAATCTCGATAAGTGGGCTACTTCAACGAGTTATTTTTAAATGCCAGTTAACGTATTAGCCCGCAAGAAAAGAGAAGTAGAACAAATAGTGATTGACCAACAATGAAAGAGCACTCTGTGCACGGAACGCGCGACAAAAAGTTGCAAACACGCAGATCTATTAATCCAGTCTTGAGATTGAAAGCAGGCCGACCAGTTGCACGATGATCTGACCCGATCATCATCATCATCGCAGCAATTCCCGAGGCCTTTTCGCGGCCGTACGAATCGACCGCGAGTCTCGGATGAACGTTCCTCAATGTCGCGTCTTTATTAAGTTGTTAGAGAAGCGTGCCGCCGCGCTTCTTCGCTCGTTCGATCGTGAGTAATCACCGCGATCTCTCGTGTTTACGAGGTGGTCGGTTACGCAATGGACAACACGGCGCACTCCTACACTATTCGTTTTATTGCCAATGATCGTGGGTATTCATGAGCTATGGCTGGAGAACTCTGATCGATCGCCGCCGGAATCGGGGTTCTGTGATCGCCGTGCGAACCGTGAGAGTTTTTCGGTGGTAAAATTGAACCTATGCATACGGTATCATGAGCGTATGCGAGTGTAGCATTCGAGAACTGAATTCGATCGAGGGCGGAGTAGATCATAGGTTAAATTTTTGTTCGAGCGTTGCTAATGCCAGTATTCAAGGCGCGACCGCGAGATCAAAAGATCGAAATGGAAATTTAACCCTTTGCGGACGAGTGCCGCGGAATTGGACTGCATCGTGCTTTCTGATTCACGTACACGCGTATCGTGAGCTCGGTGTTCAGCTTCTTTCGTGAAGATCAAGAAGAAAAACGGTCGAATAAAATACTCAGTGTTCAGAACATTAGTGTGAAATAACAACGCAACAGCAATGTTACGAATCTCAAAATAAATGTCTGAGAGAACGTTCCAAGAGGATCACGCTAACACGGCAAATTATTTCGCCGAAGGTGTACTTGTGAAATTGACGGGTTCCCGATCGATTCCAGCCGATAGCGCGAAAGTAAAGGGTGAAATAGTGAAATCTGCACGTCCAGTCACGCATTATTGTTCGACAGGAATCCATCGTCGCTTCCTGTCTTTCCAGTAATCGTTAACACCCGAAGATCTGCCGATAGCAGCATGGAACATTGCATGTTACGGGACAATGCCAGCCGCCGATTACACAAAACAAAAAGTGTAACGAGAGAAAGGAATGAAGGAAAACCAAACCGGCAGTTTATATTCGGATTACGTAAGAATGTTCCGTGAAACACGTGGAACAACAAGTATCCTGTATAGAAATCAATTTAATTCTGCCGAGAGCAAAAAAACCGAATTAACGATCGATCGGCAAGAAATATTCTTTCCTTTACCGACGAGGTAACTAACTAATTGTTATTTCTCGTCTGTAGCCGGCGGTATGGCTCGATGACAAATGACGAGACGAGTTTTCGCCTTTTTCAAGAACGCTTCGCGGTAAATCGAATGTATTCTCTTGACGGTAACGAATTGATTAGAGCTCTAGGCGGTTGTAGTAAAAGAGTGTTTTTGAAAATGCAATGCAGAGGATTTAATTGCGTGACTCGTCCCGGAACTCTTAATCAATTTTTATTCTGCTCCCCACTCCTCCGCGTGTACGTCACAATGTCACGTGACTAATCCGGTACTGGCAAAGAGGGGGTAACATTTTCCCCCGTCTGGTGACTCTGATGGTAAGAGTTTCTCATTTTTTTTTTTGTAAGAAAAAAACGACATTTCTAACCAATAAATAGATCGCGAATTTTTATGCATGATAAATATCTTTTCCGTAAATTTCAGTATAAAAGAGAAAATTCGTAACATTTCTCAATGTTTCCTTGTTTCCCCATTGCACCTGTTCATTACAGTCATAAATTCATAATATCCACAATCTAATAATAAGAAATGACGGCTGAGTCATTTCGATTGTTCACAATATCCGGCACCGAAGGAACTCGCAAGATTTGCAAGGTGAAAAAGACTAGAAAACCCACCGTGCAAAAACGGATTGCCGGTCGCAAAAATGGATTCTGCCGTTGTAAATCGGTAAAAGTTGCTCGTAACGCGTTACGAAATCCGCGGTCTTCCTCGATTCGCCTCGTTCTCTGTCAACCGACTTCCTCGAGGCTCGCGAAACTGCCATAACGTCGCTTACATACCCCGTTTGTTGACCGTACGTGCGTTCTTGAACTTCCGCTTATTACAACGGCCGAACTTGCGAGCATAACGGTGGTCGCTAATCGCTTCACGACAATGCAATTACGCAAACTCGCTGGCGCAACTGTGAAGAACGCATTTCTTTCTTACGGGCCCTCGGTTTGCATTAATGACATTTTTAGTAAAGTAGATGAAACATAAAAAGAGTTCAAGAGTATTATTCTTAAGAGTTACATTATTTTCCACTGACATAAAGACTTACATAAATATTCAAATGAATCAAAATTTGAGTCCAATTCACAAACACTTTCCCCTGAACTTTTTTAAAGCTGTTTTCAAGTATTTGCAAAACAACAGCTAAAATAAAAAGAAGCTCGAAGCACCATAAAACCGCAGAATATTGTACCCATTAAATTTCCACTTAATAATTACTAGAATGTGGTCCGCAGCACAAGAACAACACGTTGATCCACTTCTTCTCGAATATACAGAAAAGTTCACAATAGCAACCCCTAATTATTTCCCTCGTTGTGCCAAGAAAAACGTCTTATCCCGACGATCGACACACTCGAACGTGACATAACTTCTCTAACTATTAGTGCCATTCGATCGGTGACTTTTTGTCGGTCTTTTCTTATTCTCATGGCTGTCGAAGGAAAACGACGACGTTACGTCACATGATCCGCGGAAAGATGAATGGACACGTCTTCCCACTGCTAGCACTAATTATTTATTACCTTGATTCCCGTTACGACGTTTCCGTAACCCGTGCACCGGTATTACTCCGGTAATTATAGTAACGATATTTATTGTTTCGAGCGAGCCTGTTCCCGGGGCGTGGAATTGCTAAATCGATTTCCGATCCCGGAATCAGAACTGTCGGGCGAATGATTCACGTTCCCATGACGTCCGACGGCGTCTAGAAAAAGGATACGTTCGCATGATCGACGTTGCTGTAGGCTTCCGACCGTTATCATTAGAGTGCGGATTTTATAGAAATAGATACGCACAATTTAAAGCGGTGGACATATCAAAAAGATTTAAGGACATCGGTGTATTAGTTTCAGTCTAATTAGATAATTAAAAGAAGAACAAATTTTTTATTTTACACGGGTCACGTTAGGTCCCGTAACAAATAAAATCAGTGTGATAATGAAAAAACTTTATCATAATTTTTTAAGAGAACGGTTGAATTTTCACTCGTGCTTTCTACTGCACTTTTTATCCCCGTGACGAGCAGAATGAGATGCAATTGGAAAAAGATTGTTGACCTTTTGAAATTGTGTGCACCAATTGTAGAAATGCGGAACCTCCTTCTTTAATATTGTATTAATATTAACATAGCAGCTATCTTTTTATCTGTTTCACTTTCACTTTGTCTTTAACACTTTTCTACGCTCTCGTCAAACAGCAAAATTGCTATAGATTTCTACTTTCCTGAAAGATTATAAATCGATTTGTAAATGCGTCTCTGAGCTGCCGTGTCTTGGTAATGTTTCGGAACAACAATCGCCGCTTGTCGTCGCCTCAGTATCATAAAAATCACGGTCGTTTTGTGTCCACCGACCTTCCCGCCCCCGTAATTTACACCACTCGGGTTTCTTACCTAACCGCAATTATTTCACCTGGTGAATCTGGATTCTCGCTGTGCTTGCCGGCTAAACGGTGGCACTTTATGCAAAGCGCAGCCTCGACCGTTGTATTTTTAACGCGGTGACGAGACGAGGCCGTC
Source organism: Lasioglossum malachurum (assembly GCA_028455605.1). Taxonomy (NCBI): domain Eukaryota; kingdom Metazoa; phylum Arthropoda; class Insecta; order Hymenoptera; family Halictidae; genus Lasioglossum; species Lasioglossum malachurum. The sequence goes on from CM052318.1 coordinate 4,028,297, forward strand.
CTAATGCTACCTAAACGAGAGGACGAGCGAAAAGTGAGCTGGGTGCAGCTTGTTGTTGAATAAACATTGCCGTCTCGATGCATCGGAGACTGCACGGTGCATTCGAAAAGACATTTTATACTACTTTGTACAGAAACGAATTCTTTGCGATTTCGTTTTGAAATTACATTCATTATTCATCGTCGTATCTTGGTAAAAGAGGCTCTCCTATTATAACCCAAGAGCAACTCCGACCAAAAAGCGAGCAACAGAAAAGAACGTATCCCTGAGAGTTCGCTTTCAAAAGACGCCGATCGTCGTTCACCCACATCGCATGAGTGACTCAATGCGTGTAGACGTTCGAGTGGGTGTCCTCTCCGTCTCGCAAACAGCATAACGACACGCATTAACGCGCAACCAGCTGTTTGAAAAATAGCCAATTCCCTCGAAGCAACCTCGTCTGCCGGAGGCGCCAGTGTAACGTCGAAAAAGCCGAACAAAATCGTCAGTTCACGTGATTCTAATGTTCCAAGAAAATATTGTTGCATCTGTGAGGAAACATTGGCATAATTTTCTCGATTGCGGAGCAGAAAATATGTTCAAAGCCGAGAACATCCGACAATAGATAATTATTATTGCAGCCAGAAAATCGAGCATCTCGGCCACGTTTTCACTGGTGACCAGAGTCGCGCGAAATTGCCGGGGCGCAGAATAGAAATCATCGATCGAAATGCATCGGAATGCAGCGATGCGCTGCAGGAAGCGGCGCGGAGGATCGTTCTGGTAATCGTTTCGCAATATTCGGCGCGTAGCGTCGAATTTCCGCGGGGATCGGAAGAAGTTGCTCGGAGGAAATCGATTATCCATGGAAACGCGGCTGTGGCGGCGGGTCAAGCATGATAATCAATCGGAAGGGGTTCCGCGATTTGCATAAACGTTGCGTGCCGGCGTCGCCGCCTGTTGCTCCACATTCCGCAGCTTGCTCGTAATACAGGCAAGGTCCCCCTTTGTCAAGGATGAAAAATCCATCGCCGACAGAGTCGCATACCGGCCCCTAATTGGCGACAATGTTTAGAGGCCAATTAAAACCGCCCGTGCTCGATGGGAAAACCCTAACGAGCTGAATTCATCGGATCAACGCCGGCCCTTCCGTCGGTGAAATCAGCTCCCAGGGTACGTTCGTGCTAGCACGCCCGACGTCGACTTTTCCTATGGGAGAATAATGGCAGTGAGTGATCCGGAGACGTGCTACACGATGCCTGTCCGCTTGGTCAGAGTTTATCGAGCCCCATTGTGTGGGAAATCGATATTTCTCGGTCGGCTTCCTCTAATCGCGTTGACTTTGGTGGTTCCCTAGGTTGATCAGATGGAATGCTAAACCCTTTCGTTGCTTAATACTTCGCTTGATTGCCTTTTCGATGGCGAGACACATGAAACATTGTCTGATGAAAAATGCACGCAATGATTGATGTGTGTACAGGGCGATTCTGGGAACTGGGACAAGTCACTGCTCTTTTTCAAGTAAAAATAGAGAAGAAATGATACAGGAAAAAATTATATGTCAGAATACGGCCCAACTGCCTATGACCTTATTTTTTATATGAATGCACCGATGCACCCTCCAGATGCAATTGCACTTTATTCTTTAATGCAACCCATTTTTTGCTCCGTCATTATTTTCTATTTTTACTTAAGGAAGAGCAGCAACTTGTCCCAGTCCCCGGAACCACCCTGTATATAAAAAATGCTCTGCGTAATTTAATACGTGCATTCATGATTGAACTGTCGAGGAAGCAGTTTAAAATTATTTTTAATTGAATTCATTCGTTCAGTATACATGGGAGAAGCACTCGGGGAAAACGCACGTCGCGAGGTTTCATGAATGCGAAAAATCAAGCTCGGCGAAAAAAGAAATCGTCCGAGGAATGGAATCCCCTTATAGTGATTTCAACGCCATTCACGAATTCACGGAGCATGGAGCCCAGACTCTACCGCGTTCTAATAGCGCATCGACCGATTCTTACATAATTGGAAAGCGTGCCCCGGGATTTTCATGTGTGTTATAAAACTGCATTAATAGAACGGTAATTAAAACGTTGATGCTCACTGAACAGGCTAAGTGCCCGGGGAATTAGCGCAATAAGCTCCGGAGCCTCTGTTCGGACCCATTTGCCCGAAAAGTATACCAAAACATTTACCCGTCATTTTCTTTCGACGAGAAAATGGCGAAAACTCATAGAAGACAATATCTTAATTTTATCATTGAATATTAATTTAAAAGTTTCGTTCCAACCCGATACTAACGCCGATCTATGAATGAAGCAGGCGTACCTTGCGCGACAGGCATAAACTTCGCGCGAAAACCTAGAACAATGAAAGCGCGCCAATTCGAACAAGATGCATTGTCATAAACGGTCCACGGCAGCGAGATCGAACTTTTTCGCGTCGTTCGAACGATTGCGATCGATCGCGAGAGCAGGTTCGCGAATTTTTTGCTCGAGTCGGTGTCTCACGAGTAAAGGCGGTCTGCTGCACGTGACCGAGGTGCACGCGTGACACGTGCACGCATGCCAGACCCCGAGCAAAACTGTAGTAGGTCTAGCCGCGGCCAGAGGCGAGGAAAAGTTAGAAAAGGCTTTGCGAAACCCGGCGGAATTGCTTTTATAGCACGACACGGTGGCGCGGCACTATGCGCCGGGGTGGTGCATTTGCTTGACCTTGGTCGGCGCAGACCGCCCGGTAAAAGTCTCTCTGTGTATGTCGAAACGAGCCACGGGGACAACTCGCACAACCGTTCTCATATTTACCGTGGCCGCAATTAGAATGATATTGCGCTGGCTGGAATTTCAGGACAACGGAAAATTTCAGTCATTACGAGCAATTCGCGTAATTCGATGAATTAGCGATTGTTCCCTTCTCTACCTCCTTCCTCGGACTTCTCTCTTCGTCTAAGTCGAGGCTGCCACTCGAGACGGGGAGTTTGCGAACAACTTTGCAACGTTGCTAACAAAAATCCTCTTAATTTTGTTGTTTTGTCTCTTCTCCGGTATGGCGAGGCCCGAGCTTCGAGAAAGAACCTTTTCGTTTGCCCCTCTTCTATCTTTTCTTGTTTGATAAAATGGTGTCCGAGTCACAACGTGGAGGATGATGTTAATAATGTTCACGAGAAACCTGTTTCACGAAGTCTAAATCTCAACCTGAAATAAAAAAAACAACTCCCTCCATTTGTTTCTTATTCGATCAAGTCTGAATTTCAACAAGGATTAACAAAGCGTTTTGTTCCAGAAAACTTGACGCCATCAGAGTTGAAGAAATTGAGAAACAAACAGAGGAAACAACGTAGAAAGGCTGAACTGGAGCGACAACAAGCTGCCCAGGCTCAAGAGAAGAGGGAGCAGCACAATAAATCGCGGCAGCAAACCGATCCCGATCTGGAGCAGCCCACGCTGGACGAACTTATACCGGAAAAATTGGAAAGGGTGTGTAAACTATTGCGTGTTACTATTATACTGCATATTGCGTCGAGTGGAAAGTCGAAATTCCATTTAACGATTGGTTCTAGGTCGAGGATCCACTGGAGCAGGCGATCAAGTTTCTGCAACCTCTTCAAGATTTGGCTGCGGACAGAATACAGACGCATCTAATGGCGTTCGAAATCTACATTCGCAAAGGTATGCAATTATTGAGAAATGAAAATCTATTGTGGATTCAGTCATAAAAAGAATGCGTCTCGTAGATCCATGTAAGTTGTATACCTGCTGGAAGTTTCATCAAAATTGATCTAAACGATGAGTCCTAAACGATTAAAAACGGTATCCATTTAGAGAAACAGTTACTCCAATTTAGCATGTATGCCATCAATCATAAGACAGACTGTGTGGCTGTTAATTTCAATTTTACAATAATCACAACTTCTTTGTCTTTAATAATTTCACTGATGAGAACAGAAAATTTTCCGCGTCAAAATTTTTTAATAAAATATAATTTTTCATACCATAATATCTACAAATAAATAAAACTTAACAATTTTTAAAACGTGCCTATATTATTATATCTGTTAAAAGACTAAAAGGTAGGCAGGCACGGAAAAAAAATTTATTTCGGGGAGTCTTAGTAGCATAAAGGTTGGAAACCGCTGATCTATCGTATACCTACATTTACTTCATGCTGAAACATTGATTGCAAAATAATTGAATTTTATTTCGTCTGAAAATAGAGACATAACATTCATATTTAGCGGATTACATTTCAAGTGTTCGTCACGAGCCTGACTCGTTACTATACGGCAAGGGGTTAAGAGCAATTGTCCAGTAGTAACAACTACATTCTCCAGAGCTTGTCCCCGTCGACATCTTAATAACAGCTGAGACAAGAAACGGTGACCGGTGGCTAATCGAAATGGGTTTCCAGGTCGCACGTTGCTGATGCTGAAGTCGATAAAACGCGCATACGATCTGGAGCCGAACAATCCGGATCTGCACATATGTCTGGTGGAGTTCATCCTGCACACGAACCGTACATCATTGGAGGGTGCAGTGGCCGAGGTAGTGAAGCATCAGACCGCTGGGATCTACGGCAGCTCGACGGCCGCTCAATTGAACGCGGAGTTCCTGAAGAGAAACCAGAACTCGCTCCCGCATCTTCTGCAGGGCGCGAAGATGATGTGCGTCCTGGACCCGTCCGCGCAATCTAAAGCTCTAAGCTTGGTGACGGACATGGACAACCTCGAGGGCGTGACACTGCCTAACTGTACGCAGGTGTTGCATTCGCTGCGTAGCGGGGACTTCGGCCACTGCGAGAACACGATAGCCGAGTACACGACCAAATGCCATAAACGTTTCCCTTATGCGACCGCGTTCCGACCGCCGGAGACCAAGGCGACTGCCAACCAGGATAAAGAAAACTCGATCAAGAACTGATCCAGGTACGCGCGCGTCAGCGTCGCTGAATTAGTCCGTAGTATAAGGCAACGGAAGAGGGAGGAGAGAGAGAAAGATGGAGAACAGTCTGACGAAGAAGAAGATGACGACGAAGATGAGGAGGAGGAGGATGACGACGACGAGGACGAGGACGGTGTGTGCGTGAAGCGTCTCTGACCACTACGGTTTGGTAAAACACAAAAGTCACCGGTGAAGATGCGAAGAACGAGGCTGACACGATGAAGAACTTGCTGAAAAACCGAAGAGCTGATGAATAAGAGAGGAAGAGAGAAGACATAGTGTGAACGAAGAGAGAAGTATCGCGAACAAATTGGCGGATATCGATTTACGAGATAGTCACATATGTATTATACACGGAACTGTTCCTGGAGGGGTTTCATGTAGTGTGAAAACACAGTGCTGGGACAGTGCTGGGATAAACAATCTTAATAAATTATACAAACACGACGTGTGTACCACGCGGCCACCGACCGCGGTCCCAAATTATAGGTGAACGTACGGGGGGAGCGAGAGAGGGGGATGGCTAGTAGCTAAATATTAATTAACGGATCGGATAACCGGGAGACGGATTAACGAACGTAAAAAAAGGAAAAAAACCAATGATGTAAAACATGGGGGAGGGGGGTGGATCGGCGCAGACATTGTGTGACACGTTCAAAGCGAAGAGGAGACCTCCTTCTTTTAGCGGATGCTCGGCGGAACACACACATGCGACTAGAACAGGATCATCCTGATCGATCGATTGGTTGATTGCACATTCAAAAGTGCGTTCAATTGGGTGGCTCTGGATAAAGAACCGGGGAGAGGGTGCAGTGTGTAAAATAGAGAATGACACGTGCGGAAACTAACACATTGGTACAAAATATAAAGACTTGTATACATTCATACGCGCGCGCGCTCTAGGAGATATTTCTACTCGATGTTAAGGTGTACTATTTTCAGCGATGTCTACAGATTACACTCTACTGTGTAGAGTCTGGAAACGGGACGATCATCGAGCATCCGATTGTATTCTATTGTACCACACGTATGTTCGTCGCTACATTCAAATAGACTTTGTTCCAAGTCGCATACTAACTTCTAGTTCACTTCATTCGCAAGACTATTACTGTTTGAAACTTTTCTGAGGGGAACGGACACACAACGGTCTCGCACGTTTGCTGCAATAACAACGTGTTTACCACATCTTTGGTAAAAGACGATTTTCTCGATTTTCAAGGGATTGCATAAAAACGAAAGATTATTTTCTATTGTAGTTGCTTTGATGTGCGAAGGCTGAAGTAAAGACTTTGTTGGGACTGATTGTATTTTACATTTAATTATGTTCTTTACATTCTATCAATGATTGCGTACATTTCTGCGGATTTTTACACAACCTTCCATTTTCGTAAATAATTTTATAAAAGCCAGATTGAGAAACAAATTTCCTTCACTGCCTAAATACTTCGTTATAATAAAAATTAAGTAGAAATATCGTTAATGTCTGTCAATCGGAAGGTTTTTGTGTATTTAACAATTTTGTAAATACCATAAATGCATATATATTAACAATCTATTAATAATGCACTACCTGAACTCGTAACTTTATTGTTGAAATAATAGACTTCGCTCTCGTTTACTAAATAATTCTTGATTAAATAGCTAATTTCTTATCAATAATATGATAAATCGAAATAAGGGATGTTTTATAGGTAAGCCAGCATCTATAACGGTTCATAAGGATATTATTATAATTCAATACAAATTCACAATGCCTTATTATCGGATAATCTTTGCATTTTAACACGATGTTGTTACAAAATTACAATTCAGAACAAAGAAATAGTTTTCCTTAAAGTGTTGATTTTTTAGGTCAGTCACCTAATTGCAGCAAACGAGGGACATATAACGAGAACACAACAGACACACAGCAACACATCTACACACACATATATTTTATTCCTACGTTTGAAACCCAGGGTAATGATCTACGTTCTGATTGGAGCCCTGATTAATTCCATCGAGAACAGTCAATAAACGGGAGTAGTGTCCATTTCGCGAAAGTCTGTGAAAGTTACTATAAGAACAATAAGCTGCGTATTGTGTACGCAATTTACCAAAGTATATCATAAATCGAGAAACAATAAGTATCGAATATAGCAGAACGATGGGAAAACAAATGAGAGAAAAGAACAGATACAACGGGAAGAAAAAGAAGAAGAGGAAGATGATGAACTGTGTCGTGCATCTGTACGCGAACGGATTAACAGAGATTTTAAATAAAATGATCACGTTGGAAGTCTACCGGCAACACAAGCCGAGAACCGATCTTATGATTACCTCATTTAGTTTTGTTTCATTCTTTTTCGTCTCTCTTCCTTTTTTTTCGAAATATTACCGGAACCGCAAAAATATTTATTAGCTGCGTGAATTTCCTCTCGAGCGAACGAAGAAAATTCAGCAAGATGCAGATAACTACAAATTAGTAATAATATTTGTACATACTTTCAGCTACTACCTTTAACAATACATATAAATATATATACAATCATATATATGTACACATCTCTTGTCTTATTTAAGTCATAGAATGTATCATTTCTCTGCGATCGATTCAATCCGAACGCGGATGTTTTACAAACACAGAAAACGACGAGAGAAAATTATCGCTCGAAGCGGACTCGCGATGGTAATAAAAAAAAATAAGGCAATTGCATCGAGTGGCATCCATGGTAACGTATATTCAACGGTGTTTGAATCGCGCTCGACGCACGGGAAATTCAAATCCTCCGCAAGTTTGAACGGTGGATTAATACTTCTGCGAAATCTACGACCAGTGCAAAACGATTGTCGGACCGAATACCTTCTGTAAATGCATGGAATGTTTCTCAGGGCTACGCTAGTAATATCTTATCATAAACGATACCATAGATGACTTACTATAGTTTCTACACTGTTCACCCGTTTTGCAATCCATTAAACAATATGCGATTCTTGTAGATCAAGTTCTGGATAGAAATCAGGAAATCATTCTTCTGTATCGAACATGATTCTTGAGAAATTTAAGAACGGTTTACAAATTTTATTCAGC
>CM052318.1:4036385-4049523 GCA_028455605.1 Lasioglossum malachurum
GGAGTGCAAAGGGTTAATAAACATAATTTCGTAATTCAAGTATAATTTCCTAGCAGAAATCCCATCAAATTTCAAAAGAAAAGAATTGTCCTTCCCTTACAATTGATCTTACCATAAGGATACTTAGTATCTAAACTATTTGAAGAGTTGCTGGTCCAAGGAAAATCGTCGTCATTACATCCGGTTGGCATACCATTGTATCCAACACCCACAATTTTTTTCTCGTCGTTAATTATACACGCACCAACTTGAGTGGATGGATCTTTACTCCGTTTCGCAGCTAGAAATGCTACCGCCATAAAATATTCCTCCCAGTCGATATAGTCTGTCCTTTTACCGCAGACATTTCTAAAAAATGCAAAGAAATATTCACTTTCTCGTCACACGAATTGCACCAATAAAATAGTATTGTAATTGATGTACTGCTTAGTCTCTATAATATTGCTATTTTCTTCTGTCATATTTATTGTATTTATTGCAACGAGGATTCGTTTCGCAGTTGTTATTCCACGAACACCATTCTTACAGAGACGAAGTCGAAAGTCTTGTTCGGTAAACGCAATTTCGAGTGCGCATGTGTCTGTAAGTAGGTAACATTCGTGGAATTGAATACATTTCTTGAAAATCGTTTCTTTTATCAAACTTATCTTCCCCACCTTATATTGTATCCAGATAGCAAAGTTCACCCACATATTTATGTAATATCGTAATATGTACACTATACTGTTCATAAGTATATTTGACATAAGTCAATTTCAAACTTACTTTTAAGTAGAATGAATATAAATGTATATGATTGACATAGAAGCATTATAATGCATTATATATATTAAGGAAATTTATCTTAAATATATATCTTGTATATTTTCGATAAACTGAAGGTGGTCAAATACTTATGGACAGAAAGCTGCATTGCATGAGATGTCTATAGATTTGAAGTCTGTGGTCTAAGGTCTAAGTACTGAATGATGTGCAGATGTGCTACTTGTTTTGATTCTTGTTCTGTCTCTGTCAACTTGTACAAAGTTGATTTCAATTATTTATAGAAGGTGTCCGTGGTAAACAGTGATTTTATTTTACACAAATCGTGTACTATTATATCATTCACAAATTATAAACAATGGAGAGCGCAGCTGCTTCAATATTGAAGCGAGCGGTAGAAATGGACAGAAGTGAACAGTATACAATGGCTCTAGTACTTTATCAGGAAGGTGTACAAATTTTACTCGATACTATGAAAGGTATGTTCTTTGATTATATTCCAGTTCAATTGGTAATAAAATCTGAAAGTATTGGGTCGGAACGAAAATTCGTAGCGTTTGTGAATTAAAATTGGAAGCTAAAATTCAGATATTTATTCATAGATTTATTCAGTAACATATTGATCATTCTGTTCTATTATCTTTTTGCCATTTTCGAGGTAACTTCTCGTGTTATTGAATAAACATATGAATAAATACGTTAATTTTATCTTTGATTCTTAATTTGAATACGCTATGAACTTTCTTTCCAACTCAATACTAAAATCTATGTTCGTACCATTTCTCTGTTAATGCTTTGCTGATATTGTATCTCTTTTTGCTTATCCTTTTATATCGCTTCTTTGTCACAAGTATACGGATTAATTGAAGAATTAGTAATGAAACGATACAGAGACAAAGGACCCGGCTAACAAGAAACATTTCGGTGCCAAGGCATCGGAATATTTAAGTAGAGCAGAGAAACTGAAGTCTTTGATCGACAAGAAGAAAGCAGCTGGAACTTATAGAGAGTTAACTAAAATTGAAAGTGGCAGTACTGGCCATGGTTATGGTACCGTATTCGGCAGGTTTTTAGATGCAACCGTTACGTACATTCATATAGAAGATCCGTATATAAGAGCATTTCACCAGGTATCATTTTATATGTATTTCATCTTCTTCGGTTAACCCTTCGACTCAACTGAAAAGTCATTTGGGACAATATTCGCAGGATTGTTGTTATAATTGACCAAATAACTGAACTTAGATTACAGCTGCAATAAAAGTAAAGACGAGCACTTTAACATTTGAGTGGTGCAGGTACTTACAGTGACTCCCACTAATATTTGGACACTCTTAAAAAGACAACAACTTTTTAAATATTGGATCATACGATTTAAAATTTTGGGAAGCTAGAACAGCTGATTTGCTACACAACGTGACCAAAATTTTTAAACAAAATTGCAAGTTGTCGGAATTGCAGAGAAAATACTAAAAGTTGTACTTTTCAACTTTTTTATGTGGGTTTATATGGAAAATTTAGAAAATTCGTTTCATAGATCTGTATCAATTAAACATATTCTGAAACTTTCATGAAAATCGGTCGACGTTGCAAGGAGCTACAAACGTTTAAAGATGGTAGAAAAATGCTTCCTTGAAAAATGATTTGCCAACCACAATATTTTTTCTTTCAAACCTAATCGTGTTTTCCTCTGCTCATAGTCAAAGGGTTAACGCAAAGACTAATTTGACTAATGACAAATTGTTTTCAGTGTCAAAATTTGGTGAGGTTCTGTGAATTGGCAGTGAGGAAATGCCACGCATTATCTAAAATATGTTTGGTGACTACACACGATGCAGAAGACAAGAAAAATCAGATAGCAAGATTAGAAGAACTGAAGACAAGTTTATCTTCTTATCTTATCGTCTTCGAAATTAAATTCTCCGGTACTTTACATGATAGACAAATAATGTATGTACATCTTCTGTCTTCGTACATTTATTCGCTGAAGGTGCACTCTATAACAATGTTCATTTTGTTCCAGACTCAGCAACGGTTGGGTAATTAAAATAGGTCGCGGCTTAGACTATTTCAGAAAACCAGATGGTAAGTTCGTGTTAGGATTTTCCGATCTCGAACTGAGACCGTGCTTAGAAACGACGGTTGACATATTTCATAGAAGTCAATTAAACAACGCAGTAACGTAGAAAATCAGGTTGAAGTCATATACAAAAAGAATCGGCGTGACTGTGTGATCATTTTAATGCATTCATCGACATATGACAATTTTTATGACAATTTTATGACGTAAGGTACTTTTATTTACAAACTCCTTCCACAAAATATTGTACCTGTGTAGTGTAATAAACTCTATTTTCCTAATACAGTATTCTACACTACTATACAATGTATTTATGTACATAGAACAAAAAATAAATTTTTTAATAAATATATAACCATCCGATGGATAACCATACTTATAAACATTACATCGTTTCCTTTCTACAAAATATTAGAAAATGTCTCGCATTCGTTCATTTACGTACAGTGAACATTCGATATATGGAAACTTCGTTCGCATATTTTTGATCATGGCAAGTAGTTACAACGACCTATAATAAAGCATGAATCCTAACTGAGTTCGCTATGGTCGCTAGCTTTCGCGATGTCAATTTGCTTCGCAGCCCTTTTGCACGCTCTCCGCAGTGACTTGGTGTACCTGAGCAGCCCAGCTTCGACCTGCTCTTCGTCTTCAGCTAGCAGATCATCAGCTTTGCAAGAAGGAAGACAATCAGCTCCGCCAATAGTAACGACCTGCCTAGCAATCTCTGGATCCACGCACAGCCTGGTCAAAGCTGCAGCTGCTGTAATTTCTAAACGCCTGTAAGCGTCTTCTAGCCCTGGGGGTCTCATTCTGAGGAAAGAGACCAGAGCGATGGACGCTCGGGCCTCTGCCAAATGTGCTCTGGCTTCGGGGATGCGCGCCAATTCGCTAATGAGAGCTGCGACTTGCTCCATCAGCCAGACATTGGTGCCAGCTGACTTCTTCACGCTTCTCAGCAACTTCTTCACCGTATCGTGCTTCAGTATCACAGCTGCACAGATTTTAGACTTGGACAGATGATTGAACGCAGCTGCCCCGAGCAACAGCGTCTGACTACAACTGGTACTCTCGACTACACGATTCAAAGAGGGTATCAGAGTCCTTGCGAAAGGCTCCAGGTCTGGTAGACCCAGAGCGTTCACCCACGGAGCTGTTATCTGAACAACCAGCGCCGTGGCCTCCATTTTCTCCTTCTCAGTCGAATCTTTAGCAGCTAAGAGGTCTGTCACTATTTCTGGACCACCGTCCTTAGCGAATTGGCTAATTGCAACAGCAGAGCTACAGACACTCGCTAAAGCACGCAATGAAGCTGGCACGAAGTCGCTAGACGTCTTCGCAGCCGTGATTAAAGATGTCAGGAGAGCTCTGATGCCTAAACACCTGGTGATACTGCTTCCTGCTCGCGGCCCTGCCAATCCCAACGCTGTTAACGCTGCCAGAGCACCTCTGGCTACCGTTGTGTCGTCCTTTGGTGCCTCTTCCAATCCTCTAACTATCCTCTGCAAAGATATACATTGATTTATCATTTACATTATCAAAACTAGAAGAAATATCATTGTTTGAAGGAAAGATCGCCACGCACCTCGATGTAGAAGTCTAATCGCGTATCTACAGCGCTGTCGGTGTAGTTCTTCAGACCTTCAAGCTGCGCCAGAATCTCCTTCAGACTGTTCTGCTTAATTCTACGGGGTGGAGGTGCACCTAACTCTGAGAGGACAGAGAAGGCATCGTCCTCGATGGCTCGTAGAAAGTCCTTCTCGGATCTGCCACCCTCTAGATGTGCCACTTTGCTAAAAAAAGTTCTTTGTATTACTTTTTTTCTCAAGCTTCCAATGAAAATCTTAAACGAGTCCACCCCATTAACATGTCCCTGTTCGTTGATATTTAAAAATATTCAGCAATCTAAGGTACATACTCGAATATAAACTGATAATGTCGATCGAACTGATCGGCCCTGACGAGCAATTTATTCGCAGCAGCAGTGGCCAAAGAAGCAAGTGTCCTCAGGTCCTTCATCTCGTCCTTCTCAGACAGAAACTGATGAGCCTTTCTTCGAGGTAGCGCCTTGCCCTGAAGAGTGTTCGTGCACTCGTTTTCGGTGTCGGTCGCGAGATCGCCGAGCCACATCCTCACGGAAGAGGATTGCTTGTAGCTTCTGGATTGTAGAAAATATTTAGAGGATGTCTCTGATTCACAGCTGGTTGCTATCGACGATGTTCTTGGAACCACTGCATCCTCAGGTGGCTCCGTTGTGTACAGGAAATCGCCTAAACACTCCTCTTCGACGGAAACAGGCGAGGCGATTCCCGATGCATCTACGTGGTCCTCCTCCACTCTGAAAGCAAATTGTTTTGGTGAGTTGTGACGAATGTTGGTTTGAAACATTTTACAAGATATAAAAAAATGTGACCTAGATTCATACGTTATAAAAAGTAGACCCATTCTTTATATGTATATAAAATTGTTTGTTTCATATTCTCGTGTTTAATTATTTGTTTCGCCATTTAAATCAACTAATCTCAACATGTTGTTTCCTGCATTAAAAGGATTACCATTACAAGTATTTCAGACAGAAGTTTAACGGTTTCGGATTTTCGCCACATTGACAAACATTATTGCGTAAGATAAGTCCACTTAAGAAAAGCAAACAATTTCTTCAACGTAGAGGATATGCGTTTTTTTCATGACGTATCAGTATCCGCTCCACTTGCTCGGGAAATTCAATTGCGACATCGACGACCGACGATTAAACTCGATTTATCAGTGGTTCAGTTTGACTCGACGCATTTATGTACTTAAAATGTACTGGGAACTGGTTACTTTTAGAACTGATCGATGAACTATTCCATGAATTATACGTTCTCCGATCGCATAATATACATTTTGATCTACTTAAAAAATCATCTCATCTCTCATCATATATGAATCCTTTACCTGGTTTCTGACTAACGAATTAATAAAATCTAGAGGATCCACGCGACTGTCAAGGAGTCCCAAGGACACGAGACACCGATAATCTCTTTCTAATCGTTCCTTAATGACCGGGAAAGTGCAGGCAACGTGATTAGAGGGATCTACGGTACCTGAGTCGCGCCATAACGAGACAGAGGTCTCGTCTACTGTCGCCAGGGCATAGTTAAGGCCCAACCACTGTCCAATTGCGATCCGCATAACCAGGTGTTCCCTTTTCCCGAACAATGGTGGAAACCGCGGGCAAAACTCGCGATATAGGCACCATGCGAACACGATGACTAACGACCGGTCACCTCCGGAACCAGAAACCGCGTTCTTCACGGACACCGGTGACTAATCGAATCCCATTTCTTTAGAACGAGCTAGACGCTGGTACACACGACCACCTGCGCAACGATCCACGGTAGCACCTGAATTCTTGCCGGGTTCGCTGTCGCCTGGGACCTCAGGTTGACTCAAACCTTCGTCGTTCTTTCATTTACGTATTCCCCGTGTGGCACGTTGCATTGAATCACGTACGCGACTCGATCTACACGGTGACACAGTCTGACGATGGATCGAAATCAAAAATGAAAATTTTCCTAGCCTGCGTGTTCTGTCTTGAAATATTAACAACAGGATGCAGGTCTCCATTTTCACTGAATGTAACTGTAATTTATCCCAATTTTTGGAGCACTTTTTTAGACGGTGCCATTTGTTTAATGCCTGATCCCAGTCTGTTATGTCTCGAAATTTCAATAGGTAAGGTCTTCATTTTTAGCGAATTTCCTTATTTGTTATCTTAAATGGTGTTTGAAGAAGGATTGTCTGCAGTAAAAACTTATCGAAGTCAGTATTGAAACATTCCGAGTCTAACACTAAACGATATGCAATTAGATATGAATCATGTTTTGAATCATCGGGAAAAAATACTGATTCATGCTCCGTTTCAGTTGCAAATAAGCAAACAATTGACGCAGAAAATACACTTGAAAAATCATGTACTAGTTCGGAAATTATAAACATCATCTGAAACACTAATGTACTTGTTACGCCGCAGTATCGAGTGCCACGCGGCCTTGTCGATCGTGGGAGGATCTATTCAATGAAGATCGAGCGGATCCAGTTCGAAACGGACACGCTATAGAAGAGGAAAATTGTTTTCTATTGACGGAACGAAAACGCGTCGCATTCATGACGGTAATAAGTCTCGCCGATGTTCCTTTGTGTCGTCTGATTGGCTTTCGTTTGTCCGAGGGACGATCTTCGCCCTTCTCTACGAATTAATGCTCGAGAAGAAAGGGAATCAATTGTTCCTTTGTATGTGCTGCATCATCTTATCTTTCTATGCACATCATACTCCGTGAAGGACTATTAATAGGCTTTTGAATGATTCTACTTGTGCATAAGAGACGCTCGATCATTTTATTTCGAGTGGTAATCTCAGAAGAAGAAATTATATTTTCCAGATTGTTTGTTGGAGCATCGAAGAAATTGTAGCATCAATTTTAATAAAAAAGGAACATCGGAAAATAACTGTTTACCCCCCTTGTTGTTTCATCGATCTTTTACCTGCGTGTCAATTTGACTCCGAGGAACAGATTCAGTTCGTGAAATGAGGGACTTTGATTGAACGCCATATTAATATTTACAAGACTACAACCGAAGGCACACACATAATATCACACATAATATCGCCACAAGAAAACGTATAGTTCATCTCTCGTCCGATAAAAACGACTGTGTTTCTTGTCTCGAGAATGAGATTCGCATTTCAATGAGGATATGGCGCTCGAACGTAACCGATTTCTGCGATACCTAAGCGGAAATGCATCGTAAGCAGATCCATCAAAGACAAGTATGCAAATCATTCGTCTCCGTAATATAATTGGCAACGTCATTCTAGAATCTAGAGTAGTGCGCTGCTTTTGAGGAGCAGACTAATTTGAGCCGCGTGGATCCTTGGATCGATGGACGCACGTACTAATCGATGTTAATTGACGACATGCCCGGGAGTTTTCCCGCACGTTCCACTCCCGTTCCAAAGTTTCTGTGCTCAGGCTCTATAACGAGTATCGGATCTACGATCACCGAACACGTCGCACATAACGATTACTTCATTCACTTCCTTGAATGTTAACCGAGCGACCGACGTGCACGTTCCTTTTCAGCTGCTCCGAAAAAAGCATGCGGAAACGAACTATGCCGCTCTGCAAATTTATTGTTCCATTCGATGAGCATGATATACTGTATCGTTTTGTGAAAATGTCTGACAGAGCTGATCTACTGCTGTCAAATAATTCATTGCGTTTTACGTATTGCAATATCGATGCTAATTTTCATTTCTTCAGATAGTAACGTTTTTACAGTTCTTGTTTCGCTACTACGAAAAAATGTTTGCGAGATCTAATTGCACGAAATTACTGTTTCGTTAAAACAGGTAAAAAGTATCAAGGAAATTTATAAATAGATTTTAATTATCACTTCAGAGACTTGCAATACATTGTTAGAAAATGTTTATTTTGTATAGAGGCCCACAGTTTAATCATAGACAACAAGACAACACATATACGAGACAGGAGTGAAGTGGGCAGCTGTTGTGACTATTTTCAAGTGTCATTTCGATAAGTATCAAGTGAACCGTAGTTCAACGAGTTGAAGAGGCAGAAGCTATAACTGTAATTAGTTAGCGTTACAATGCGGGCAATCGAATCGTTTGGTATTCCGAACGATCGGTTCAGCTAATTCCGTTGCACCTGGTGATTGGCAATTCGGTTATGTGCACGCGTTCGCGTGCTCACGTTTGCAGTCTTCTAGGGGTACAAGTTTGCGAAACGCCGCGCGCCGCGCAGGAGGGAACAACACGTCGGAAGTGTCTTACGTGTTGCATTCCTATCGCCTGGCTCAGCATGGCCACATTATCGTGACGATTCATATTCTTAAAACATACATTCGTCGCACCTTATCGCCCAGTACAAGGTGCGGCTTAGTTTCAAAGATAATGGCCCTTCGCAACGACCAGTTTGATCTTACCTAGCGTCAAAGCTTGAAACAGGGCAGGTCGATTAAAAAGAAATTTTATTAACCCCTTGCCGTAACATTTTCTTTACAGTTATGGCGATGAAAACTTCTTCATCCGCGAAAATGCCGTAGAAGAAAATTTATATTTTCTGTATGGCGACATTTATTTTTTTAAACTTTGTTAAAATCTTCATCACGGGTCTGACTCGTTAAAATACGACAAGGGTTTAATTTTTTCCGTCTCTTAATCATTTAACAATATTACAATGTTCCTGATTTTTACGGATGTATTACTGTTTTATATTTCATCCGCCCACTTCTGTTCTTCGTGATTCACTGGCATGTTTCGGATCAGTCTACAGACCGATATCTGATCCGGTACATTAGCCCACTTCATTATCTCTCAATTAAGTGTTTCAGATTAAAATTACCTGTGCATTGTTGACACACTTTGGCCAGGACGCGCATCGAGCTGCGCCGTTTTCCGAGACAAAATTCTGGAGACCTTCGGAGTGGACGTGAACATGGGGTTCGGAAGAGATTTGTCCAGGCAAACGGAACCGATCCTCGAATGCGTACCCATTCGTCGATCCTTGAGCCTTCGCCTCCTTCTTCGCCTCGGAGTCTCGTTTTCATAGTGCTCGGAACAGTGCGATCTCTCGGAGTCTGAGAATCCCGAGTCTAGGCTCCTGAGGTCGTGGCTCATGGGACTGCAGGATCTGTTTGCCAGGGCGACGTTGTCCTCGTCATCTTTGTCGTCGTCATCTTTGTCGTCGTCCCTTATGTCCATCGTTGCGCTGCGATAATTAATTAAGACTTATTATAGAGTCCAAGAATACCAGAGCTTATTATTAATTACTCAACTGTCGCACTTAATTCTTCATAAGCTTGTTTCACAGGAGAAATACGTTATAAGTAGACAGCGGATTTTATGCATTTATGATAAAAATGAGTAGTTGTAATTTAAAACAGTAAAAACATTAGAGAACCCTTTGCACTCGCCATTTCTTTCGAGGTAGAATATTTCCATTCCCTATGATTTTTGAAATTTTACGGATACGAAATTGGTATAATACCTGTCGTACAATACATAAATACTTAGTAATTGATTAGACACCTTTAGATTAGATATATGTAAACAGTATTTTGAATAATGCAACAGCAATTTTTGGCGTCTCAGAGTCACCATTCGCGTGCTAAGGGTTGAACATATTAAAAAGGAAAATAAATGTTGCAATTAGGGTAGAAAATATTTATTTTGCACAAAGATCCGCTGTCTAGTTATAATGATCTAGTAAAGGATCAAAAGAGTTCAACTGCACTTACGTTTGAGTCATGATGTCCCCATCGCAAATGGACGCCACGGAATATAAATCCTGCCTGTTCTCGCCAGGACAGACATGAATCGCTGTAATGTTCTCGGCAGTGTTGCTCTCGTTGATGCTCGACGAACATTCGTCCGGCTCCACTTCCTCAGAAATCCTCATCCCAGCGAGATTGCTCCTTGCACCGAAAGGACTCCGTCGTCCTAGATCCTGCGCCTCCATGTGGTTCCAGAACACTTTGCTCTGGCGTCTCTTGAACGCACTCATGGTATCCAATTTACGATAAGAAAATCCACTCTAGTTCGTCGGACACACAATCGAACCGCTTCTTTCTAAGTTCCTCCGCGATACAGTTGAAAGAACTCTTCCAAGAAGCTTGAAATCTTCGCGGGACGAAGACGGTTTCGAAGTTTCTTCGGCCGTTGCACCGTTGGTGGTATCAACAAGGAAGAGCCCCCGGTATAGTTTGATGCACACTAGGGTGCTTTCACGATTCAGCGGAGCAGAACGACCCTCCCACAGGTCGCGTGCCCGGAGGACCTTATGGTGTCCATCGCAACCCCCGTGAAGATACGATCGCCTATCGCGTCAACGCAGGAAGCATCCTCGCACTAACTGGCACTCCAACGAACACTCGATTAGATTTGGTGAAAAGAGACACGATCCTCTTCAAACGAATTCTGTTCAAATCAGTAAAAAGATCCTCCTCTTCGACGAAGTTGTGGTAAAAATAAAACACGCTCCTTTTTTAAACAATTCTCGTGAACGCACTGTAGAGAGATCTTCCTCCTTGAAGAATTATTGGTGCAAACAATACTGAGACAATTGAAACCAGTAGAATCGATGAATGAAAATCCGTGTGACGCAACGTTGGCTCGCCGCGCCGGCTTTTGCAGTTGCAATTGAAATTGACGCACGCGATCGAGGCCGAGTGACAGATCGATGAAGAAGTAGGGATCGATCGATCCAAACGTGTTGGGGCACAGCAAGCGACTGACTCGAATCTCGTTGCTTCCGACTCCGACTTCCTCCCGTAAAGTCGCGCTGCCTCTCCGCCCCTCGGGCTCCCAAGCCAACTCGCATGAAAACAGAGCTCCTCCCCTTCTCTTTTGTCACGTCTATGGGGTGCTCACCTATGGGGTACGCGTACCCTCCGTGTAATCCCGGCATGTGTGACCCGTGTGTAACCGCCAAAGCGTAACTGTAGCCTGCGTTCTGCTTCTTGCAAGCTAGGGAATGCGTGCGCGTGAATTCGTCTGATCGATATTCTCAACACATTAGGGTAATTGATCCAGTACTCCACCATCTTAAAATTATTGGCAGAATTAAACCATCTTTTTGTTTGCAATTTCATTGTCCTTTCGATTATCTTGTTAAGGTGAAACTAATACACCGATGGCCTTAAATCTTTTTAATATCTCCACTGTTTTAATTTATACGTAGTCATTTTTGTCATAAATGCATAAGATCCGCAGTCTAGTGATAACCAACCCGAGGGTGCATTATGCTATCGTAATTTTCTGTCGCACCGATCCTCTATGCCTTGAACCTTGATTTTTCATTTTGACAAGAGTCGGTAGCAATCTAATAGTACAAAGGATGATAGAGTACTCGACAGGAATGTGATTTACAGATAGAAATCTTCAACAAGTCGCTACAGCTCACCATTAAAGACCGTTTCGTCGACCGGTGACTCCACGCATCGGAATTTTCTTAGTAACGGATAATGGATCGTCAGAAGCATTCTCCAAATGTAGGAGGCCTAGAAAGTAGCAATTGGTCGCGCGAATGCATTATCTGCCCGTAATACCAGACCGCCCGAAAAGCAATCGTGGAGGAACGATTATGGAAATCTCGCGGGCTGCGTGGATGACGGCTGATGGAAAGCGTGATTATACAACTGTGTCGAACGAAAAGAAGCGTCTGCGATCATCGATTTGCATATGCAGCACCCGTATAATAATGCCCGTCTACGAGCACAAATGATCGTGCACCTTTTTACGATCGTTCCTGCGTCGTGGGACAATGCCTTTAATTCGACGCAATTATAGTCTGTTCTTCAACAGAAAAGATTCGAGATAGAGTCGCAAGATGGTCGCAACAGCAGTCCCACATATGGAAACTTCCAGTTTTCACGTGGATGGAAAATAAGATTTTATTTGATTCCAGTTTCATCAAATTTCAAAAATTGAAAATTGCGTGAACACCCACAGTCTGTAGACATTTATGAGAATAATTAGTAGGCGTAATTTAAAACAGTGAGGACATTAGAAGAGTTTAAAAACACTTATAATATTTTATTAAACATATTAAGGAAGATAATCAATTTCTATTTTATTCCAGTCTATTGTAATTCAGGTAGAATATTTTTGTTTTGCATAGACATCCGCTGTCTATCCATAATAATAGTCCTCAGTCACGTAATGCACCTAACGGTACGAGACGAGCCTAAAAGACAGTCCCATCGAACATCTAACTCAAGATAAGCTTTTCAAAAAGGCCTTTTTTACCAAACTCAAAATGCAGAATGCGTTGAGCATGTGACACTGATTCAGAATCGTACAATGGTTCTGCGGGGGAGCGGGGCGAGGCGGAGAGAAGCGAGTGGGAGAGAGTACGTTACAATGGTGTTATGCGTTCGCCGATCGAATCGTATCGTCGATTAGAGTCGTGAAAGAGCACGGTTAGGTGAATGATTCAGTGCCACGCACACGCATGTATATGCGGGGACACTCATCGCTGGAGGCATTTCACGCAGATGGCTGAAGTGGCGCGTGCCCCTGGCTCCTACGGTGGTGCTATGGTGGTGGAAATGCATATACGCGCACATGGGGCCCGATAGGGAGCCGGAGTCACACCTGGCCCTTAAAAATAGCATTGGCGTGATTTTCTGACGTCTCTCGTGTCGAGAACGCCAACATTTCCGGACTACTGATATATAACTAGACTATGAATTCCCGTGCATTTATTTATACATATTTAACACTAAACCTAC
>CM052318.1:4706194-4757782 GCA_028455605.1 Lasioglossum malachurum
TATGTACGCTTACTTATTTTTCGAGTATTATAATAAAGATATCGTAAATTGTTTCGCAAATAATGTTCAATAACAATCATACTCTTTTAGCATTCCGTTTGGCGCTAGTACAGCTCGCAGTCGGCGAAAATAAATCGGTGAACGTGGCACGAGCAGTTTCTTTTATCGAAACCGCGAAACAACAAAACGCTGACATTGTTGCACTGCCCGAATGCTTCAACTCGCCGTACGGAACATGTAATAACATTCTATTACCACCTTTTACACTAACTCCACTCCGAAAATCATTTAAAAAATTCCTCGAACACAAGTTGCACACCCCATCGGTTCAACTCTCGCGCGCGCCACAAGGGGGTGGTTTAATTCATGAAAATAATAACAGGCTGCTCTCTCTTTCATTGTTTTCGTAGTACAAAATTATAGCGCGATTTTCAAAGATATATTAAAATTGCATCGATGAGATAGACTTTCAGATTGATTTTTATAGTTTGAATGTGGTCTTGACTAGTGAATATCGATCATTTAATTTGAATTTAATAGAAATAGAAAATTTTTAGATTAATTGAGATTGCGAAACAGTTTTATTTTATAGAAGTGTTGACCTTAAATATATTATGAACAAACTCTCTGTGCTAACTTCAACAGCTTCAGGATTTAGCATATTGTTGCTAATACAGGGTGTGGCCGAACGGGTGGTACTATACATGTAAATATAAGTCGAAAAAAAGGAATAAAATTTTTCCTTTTTCGAGAAAATCGAGTTTAAACTTCCGCCAGGTTCGCGCGCTTTAGTGTATGCACGAAGTAGAATAGCTTTATCATGGTCAGACGCGTCAGAGGATTCCTATGCAATAGCACGTATATTCGCTGCATTTTCAAACTCGATTTTCTCGAAAACGAAGCGTCAAACGAAAAAATGTTATTCCTTTTTTTCGATTTATTTCTACATGCAGTATCACCCCCTGCTCGGTTGTACCACCCGTCCGGCCACACCCTGTATAAAAAGTGTTAGAGGAAAATATGTGTCTGTTTGAAGATGTGAACATAGGAGTAAGCAAACCATTTTTTGAACAGTAAAATCGAGATTCGAAGGCCATTTACGTGTTTTTTTAGATTGAACTATTTTCATTTATTTTTGGTAGTCGAGGTCACACGAAGGTCACGATGTTATAGGTCGTAACAGGAGCATGTTGTTTCGGCTAAGAAAATATAGATGACAAATTCAGAGACACAAAATTTGTTATATTTACATTTTTTAACGCAGCGCATTTTCCGAAGTATGCGGAAAGCATTCCAGACGGCGAAACGAGCGTCGCGTTGTCGGCTGCAGCCAAGAAGAATAATGTTTACGTCATCGGTGGTACAATACCCGAAAGAGAATCCGATAAATTATACAACACGTGCACCGTTTGGGCTCCCGATGGGACTCTAGTGGCCAAGCACAGGAAGGTAAACGATTCTCGCTTTCACAAGCGATTTTCCCGATGGCTGTTCTTAATAATTTATTAACACCGAAACAAATGTTCCAATCAATCTTGTTTTACATATTCTCCACCCTGTAAACAGTATCCTGGGGTCTCTCTCCTGGCCTTCAATTCAATTACAGCTAGACTCTTAAAAGTATCGCGAGCAAATGAGTAAATGAAAAGCACTAGAAGCATTATAAATTGGCGAGGGGTAATAAATTGACTGTGGCCTGTAAATAAATTTCCTTTTGTTTCCAGATGCATTTATTCGACATCGACATTCCAGGAAAAATGACTTTCCGCGAGAGCGACTGCCTCAGTCCTGGAAACTCTTTGACCACGTTCGAGGCGAAGGGCTGTAAAATTGGCATCGGAATTTGCTATGATATTCGGTTCGAGGAAATGGCACGTCTATACAGGAACAAAGGTACGTCGCAGAAAATTCATCCACTACGAAAAACGATTTATTGAAATAGCTGCGGCAACAAAACAAAACATTTTTCGTGGACTCTTATCGCACTTGGCAATCGTTACTTTTGATAAAGTCACTCGAAACAATTAGTGGAGCATCGTCCACCGTCGTAAATCAATTTCAATTATCTCACGTTCGTACAAGACGACTACGGGGCAAACCAAATAAATAATCGCAGAAGATTACGGCTCACCTTATCGGTAAAATATCCCCAGAGGTCCGAGGGAAAAGGATTGGGTACAGAAGTAATCTCGCGTCGAATCCAAGTTTCCTGGGAGAGGGTACATACAGGGTAAAGTATGGGGCGTGATTGCCTCGGTATCAGGTCCCTGATACCCAGGAGGGTTGAAAGTAAATCGAGGAACAAGGTGGACCGGTGGTCCGTGCAGTTGTGTGTGTCTTCATATTTCCCTATTTCCACCGTTTTCCAGATTTTTTGGTGAGATGCGCCGTAGTAGAAAGAAATAACGTTTTTCGCTGAGAAGGAATTCGCAGAAGACAGTTTTCCCACTCGGGACTGAATGCGGACACTTAAGCGTGCGCTACTGTAAATGGAGGATGGTCCGCACAGTTCGGTGTTCTCATATTTTCTTGTTTTCTCTGTTGGCCAGGTTGCCAGATGCTGATATATCCGGGGGCATTCAATATGACGACCGGCCCGATGCACTGGTCGTTGTTGCAACGTTCCAGGGCAAATGACAATCAATTATACGTGGCTTGCGTGTCGCCGGCCCGCGGCTCTCCGCCAGGATACGTTGCATGGGGACATACCCAGCTAACCAACCCTTGGGGAGAGATTCTTCGCGAGCTGGATGCCGGCGAGGACATGCTTGTCGCCGATATAGGTAATTGCCACTTTAGACCCTTGCGCTCCACGAGCCGCTCCTGCTAATTTATTGGCTTGCCAGATTACTATGATATTAACAATCATCCGTCCCTCCTGTCAATTCGACACAAATTTGTGAAATTTGTGAAATTTGAAATGAAAAGCAGTGGATTTTTCACGGAAAGGGTGATGCCATTCTGCCATTTTGTGCAGACTGGCTTGTCTGGTAATCGAACACTTAATCTTTGAGGTTTCTCTTTTTAATCTTTGAGAAAAGTTGTTCCAGCTTCGCAAAGATGTTTGTACCGGTAAAAGTCTTCGGCAAACAAGCACCTTTACCTTTCCATCAGTTCTTTTAGAGTAAAACATCGAAAAAGTTTCGTCGGTGGAAAATATTTGAGGAAAGTATCTTAGGGAAGTGAAAGCGGAGTCTTTACTTTATAAAATGAGAACAGATTGTTATGCAATTTTTCTTCATGAAGTTGCGACAGCTCAAACATGCGCGTGTTTTAATTAATTGAAACTTAAAATTTAGTTAATATTGTAGAAATCATTTTCTTTCGGAGGAAATTGCCAAAGTTTACACACCACGTTTTTATATTCTTTTGGGATGTTGCATTTAGATTATAGAATTTTTATTTAGCACTCTACGTATTGTTTTTCAGACCTGAAAGTCGTGGACGAAGTGAGAGCTCAGATTCCGACGTTCTCTCAGAGGCGCACCGAGCTGTACGATACTGTCTGGAAGAAGAACTAACACAATCATGCCCAAACATTCTTTTTAATCCTTGGATAGGTCCACCATCCTAGGATAAAGCCTACAGTAAGTCTACGTTATAAAATGGGGATTTTCTACATTCATACTGTAATATCTAAACAATTATACATGCAATAATAATAATGAAAGATTGCAATATACTTACTCACCACCAGACTGCGAATAAGAAGATAAATAAATATTAATTCCAACCCTAAACAATTTCGATACACTGAAAACGACATAACAATTAATCCTTCACTGTCTCATATTCCATAAAATAAATAGCATAAAAATCCGCAGTCTACTTATACAAGGATAAGGCGGGACAAAAAGGTGACAGGTACGATTTGAAATATCTTTAATATATCGATCGAATGAATTACCATAATACATCTGTAGTCGTTACAGAATGATTACTCGTACATGAAAGGCCCCTCGATGATAAGACGACGTGTTGTAATCGCAATCAAAGGTATTTACGCATTCTCGGTAGCAATATTAAATCTATCCTCTAAAAGTATAATATTTACATTGAAATATAGACGAAGAAATGAAAATGGTTTCCTTGACATTATGTAAACGTTAGATCGAAGTATAAGCTTAGAGAAATTGGTCGATTAATGTTCGGTTAATATACAATACAATATACAGTGTTTTCTCGACGGAGATAGTCAAAGAGGCAAAACGTTCTCGCCGCGGTGCGACGCGACGCGATTGGGGAATACGGGAAATACGGGGGCCGTCTCGGCTGCTCGCCAGCTGGAAATGCTCCTCGAGAATCATCCCTCTCTTCGACACGGGGGTGAGAAAGACGAAAAGCCAGCCCCGCTCGAGACGAGCTCGCCCCAGAAAACGCCGAGACGGCGCCAAACTTTCCGGCCGAACTCGCAGAAATTACATTTCTTCCTGGCCTTTGTCTTCGGAGTGTGTCACGCGTCTTCGCCAGCAGTGTTGGGCAATACTCGTTCAAGATTTCGCGCGAATAGTTACCAGAGTGGAGCAGGATACTTCAAACAATAACATTTTTACGCAAAATAAAAATTGTCTACGTCGAAAGCCAGAAATGGGTATCAAATGGAAATTGTTTTGCTTCTTTGAGACTGGAGGTAAAACGTTAACATTTTTACGGAAAAAAGAAATGATATGTTTTACGTAGGAATAATGCCCAACAATGTCTGCCATAAATTTGTGCACACGTGGGATCGGCTCTGTTAGCATTCTCGTCCCGTAAGCACACAACGCCCCAAAAATCATGCGGCCCTAAAAATTATTATTTTATATTAGCTTATATATATAAAACTAACGAGTAGTTTCATAGTTCCAGCGTTAAATTGCAGTATAGCAGAGGAAATGAAAATGTACAATTAAATTTAACGTTGGAACTGCAAAACACTTCAATCAACTGTTTATTCTGATTTCTGTGGCAATAGAGTCCACAAAAACATTTTCACAATATCTATTGCAATAGAACTCGCAGAAGCATTGCCTATCTCACCTGGTTTCATTATTAACGTGCTAGATTATAGCACAATGTAACGAATAAAAATGTCATTGCATAAAATTCAATGCCAGAATGACTCGGCATTAAAATTAACTATGTTCATGCTGACGTGTGTCAATTGATTTCTATTTATACAGTTTTCCTAGTCGTCTCATGAAGACACTTCGAGCCAGTTCTATCAGCTGATTCGATAATTGCAGCATCGATAACAGTACCTCGCAAATCCGCAGTCTAATAATACAGTGCCGCATGATTTTCAAGACTCATGGTGTGCCGGTTGGGCTATCAATCGCACAACACGTTAGTTGGAAACGAACGTCGGCTGTCGTAGATTCACGCGATCATCGTGAACAGTACTCTTTTTTTCGAAAATGAAAAATAAATCACGTCCTTTTATTCACATCGATCGGTTATCATTTTCCCAGCCGCCGTTCTTCTTATCTCCCCCCGCCCCCTCTTCCGTTTCTTCTGTATACACGTTTACCCTACTCCCTTATCGTCGGCTTTACTTCAAATCTGCAATGCGTCTATTTACAATTTAAATTTACCACGAGCACCCGTTGAATCGACGGCCCTTTATAAATACGTAATCAACGTGGGACGTGACCGTCCTCTGGTCGTCGATTTCTTCTACGTTTATTTATTCCGAAGACCATTTTTATCGACTCATTACTGAACAGTTTTCGTAAATGTTGCTACTTCCCTTGTTACCGCCTTGTTAATTAACGTTTTAATTTGCTGCTTCGATGGAAATAATTAATTGGCCAGGTGACGCAAAAATTGTTGGAAAATTAATTCTTGCTCATTGTTGACACCTATATTTTCTTTTCAGCATTTTCGCTCCGTTTGAAACCATTGATTTGTCCGAGGACTTGCAAAAATAATTACTTGTCAACATCTCGACAGCCGAACCAGTAGCCCCATCAATTCCACGAAATCAAAATAATGGATTTAATAGATTAAGAATCGAAATATTCAAATCATTTTTCTGATCCCAATCAAATTTGGTACAAAACCAATATATTTACCACAAAAATTCACGTTTGATGTACATATAAGTGAGACGGTAGTCAGCGTGTTAGTACATATTTAGGAAAGTTCGTCTCCCAACGGATGCTCGTCCTCGAGAAATGGTAAGCGAAAGGGCAAGATTATGTCGAATGACTATTGTCGCGGCGTAACATGTGTTGGACTTTAAGCTCGAACTGGATTCGGACACGCCTTCGTCGCGAATGATTAATTAATACCCTGTACGACGAGCAGAGAGCCTCGGGAATGAACAGCACGCAATTCAAGAACCTCGAACGAGAGCCGTGCGATAATTACGAATGGATTCCCGCGACTAATGAATTAATCGCAGGGTCCAATTGAATCATCGCGTTCGCTCGGCAAAACAAGCTGTGGACGTAAAGGTCGCGGGACACTTTTCCTCCCTCGCATCGGCAACGCTGCGACATTTTTCCAATCGGATCGCGTAAACAATAGTCTCGTGTATCATTGGCTCGAGTTTCCCGACGGTAGACCCGTTCGTGAGCAGTGACGGTCTCAGTATGATGTTGTCAAGCGCCATTACGAGTGACGTAGAAGCAAAACTTCATTGTTGTGGCTTTTATTAATTTTTAGTATGTTGTTCGTGTGTGTTCTATCCGTGGCATTTTTCTGATTAAGATGACACCCAACTGTGCTGTATACGAATCTTTTAAGATTAAACTCGTACTGAAAATTCACACCTCGGTTCGGATAATGGAGGTTCTAAAAAATCGTCGGTTAAACAAGCGAGTGTACTCCGAATTGTGTCGTGTTTGGGTTCATATACCTGCTATCATATTTTTGTTGTCGAGATACCCAGCGCCAATTGAAGTATAGGATTTGTCTAAACTTTTAATTGTACGCCCATCGTTATAGACGTCAAAGGATTGCACCGCGAAAATGACAATGTAGATTTTAACGGAGGCGAAGCTGAATAATTTTAATTAATAGTGCCCGCGCGAGCCTTTCGTCCGCAGCCCTAATTTCCGGAATCGGGAACAATTGATTGGAGTTCCTCCAATGTAAAGGGCAACAAATTGCCGGTCTCGGTGTCGCGTAAATTAGGATGAGTGCTCGTCGTTTGAGAAGACTTCGAAACTTCGACTCGGCTAATTAAAAAGTTTCGATGGCATTCATCGTATTAAAAGGTCGCCGGTAAAGTTGCGTTATTAAAACCTTATCGTCCCCGGCGGAGACTCTACGATCAATTTCCATTGAATGGGGACGAACGTGTAAAGGGAATCACTTGGTAAAAATGCCATGTACGTTCGATGCCGATCGAAGCTGATCGGTCAATTTTCTTTTCACCCCATTTTTGTTGCTCTATCGAGAAATCCCTACGAAACGAAACCTGCAAAGATACCGAGGGATACAGGCGTCCAGATCGATTTGCAACGAAGCCTATTCTTCTGTCGGTCGTTGGAAATCATGCGAGTAGCGATTATGCTCCCGAAAACCGCGCACGGTCCGACGGAACCCGGAAAACCTGATCCAAATCTCTAATTTGTTGCGGGATTATGGTCAGACCTATCAAGCTGAAATTTTGCATTCATATTTATGTAACTTTGAAGCGATGTTATAAACTTTTACAAGTCAGCTGCTCGAAAACTATGAATAAACCAAAATAAGTTTCTCCCAGGTTGTCGCGGTTCCGAAGAATCGGTGCGACGGTCTCTTGTTTCATCGGCGCCACGTTGACAATCGCGAATGATTCTTTGCGATCCCGTTTGTCGAAGACAGTCGGCGACAATTCGATTTGTTAACGGACGCGGAAACGATTAACAACTTCCCGGGAAACGATTACACGGGGAAACGTGTGTACGGCCTTGTTCCTTGCTCTTTTTCCGGGCTTGAACGAATTAAAATCGCTGCGAACCGAGCGGAAGGGTGCTCGACGTGTGCGGGCGTGAAAAGTTTTCCTCGTTTTTCCTCTTTTTTTTTCATTACGGGCGTGAAAAGTTCTTGCGAGCCACGGACACGTTGAAACGCGTACCTCCCTCCCGCGGCTGTCCCAGGGAAAAGATGGAAATTGTATACGTAACGCGAGAACGCCGGTTTATTTTCGTGGCCTTCGTTCGTTAATTGCGAGACGCCACAATCTGCCGGCGAATAAACTGCGCGACAAGCACAATAAGGTCCGGGATTAGTGAAACGATGCTATCCTGGATTAGGGACGGCTCCGACGTTTTTCCGAGGCAACTACCCTCCACCCTGTGCAATTTCAACCAACCGCACGGTAAAACTGCAACTGAAAATTCTCTTTCGCATGGTCGTTGAAATTTGTAAAATGGTCTGCGGCTGACACCGGGCTCCGCTTTTGCCTTGCTGTTCGTGTCATGACGTTTTTGGAGAACTTTTATCTGGTGAAGCGTCGTACCATTTTCATTTACGAAGTTATAGCAATTTACAGATGGGCGATTTTCTGGGATAGAATAACGAAGCGATAAAACGCGGTTTCTGAGTATTATTTCATTTATCATTTCGAAACTCTGTGTGTTCAAACAGAATTCTGTTTAGGGTTAGTAAAGTAGAAGCTTCGCTCTTTAAAATGAGCTCTGATAGAATATCGTACGATTTTTATTTATGAAATTATATCAGTTCAAAGGTGGAGGATCTTTCCGCTCCGTTCGCTCAGCAATTCAAATTTCCCGCTACGAAACAAATGAAAAGTTCGATTGTTCTACACAGGCTCCGGCTCCGAAATCTACTCGAGGAAATTCGTTGTTCGTTTCAGAGAGTCGAGGAGGCGATGTTCTTTTCCGCGGAAAAAGTTTTGTGAAAACCGAGAACCGGAAGCAGCGACCTTGCTCCACGGTTCCACAGCATTCGGATGTTTTAATTCGGCCAGCTGGGTTCAGCGAGAATCCGGCGCCCTTCGGCGTAATTAGGACGCAAGCGGATGCACGGGAAATAAATGTAAATAACGCGAAATAATTACTGTCGCCGTATTTTCGACGAGCCATCGAATAACAATGGCCGGCGACGAAACAACGAGGCCCCATTTGCTACGCCGGTAATTGTACGATCACTATTCGGACAGTCGTTTACTTGCTTTCTAATCAGGTCCACGGCGAAATAATGCTGCCGAAATTGCGGTAATGCCTCGATACATGGGAAGCTTCGAGACCGAAGGGAAATGTACATAATTCGATGATAAAAA
Source organism: Lasioglossum malachurum (assembly GCA_028455605.1). NCBI lineage: Eukaryota > Metazoa > Arthropoda > Insecta > Hymenoptera > Halictidae > Lasioglossum > Lasioglossum malachurum. The sequence continues at coordinate 4,715,409 of CM052318.1, forward strand.
TATTGTGTTTCCCGATTAAAATGAATCCGAACATGATTCAATTTGGTTTAATCCACGATGTGAAATGGGATGCAAAGAATATATAAAAAAAAACTTTTTAAAAACCAGTCTTATATATTAAAATGCACTAAAAAGAGGAGAAAATAATGTTTCTCCTGGTTCTCCATTAAATACTAAATCCAGTTAAATGATTAATAATATTTTTCCACAAAATTTTAAGCGATTAGAGAGATAGTTCATTTTGATGATTTTATATTTAAATTCGTATTAAATGTTTCTATCTACTCCTATTTTGAACTAGTTGCTTAAAATTTTGGGGAAAAATATTAATCATTTAACTGAAATCAGTATTTTATGAAGGACCAGGAAAAAAATTATTTTCTCCTGTTTAGTGCATTTTGATATAAGCGTGGTTTTCAGAAAGTGTTTTTTATATATTTTATTTTCTACTTTTATTGTCATCACACACAGAAGCAGGTGTGTATACAAAATTTCAGACAGATTGGACGATGGGAAGAGATTTAAAATTCGATTACAAGATTTGACGCATACAACAAAAACACGGCAAGTTAACATAAGCGTGGTAATAAAACAGTTTCGTGTCCAAGAGAATCGCCTCCACCGACAGTTATCGCATCGACACGCGGAAAGGAAAGATTTGCCAACGCGACGGTGACAGTAACTTGTGTAGGATTATGTTTAAAATTGAGTCCGCTGCAACCCTCCCTGTACTTAAACCTCTATGTTATAATATGTATATTCAACGGAGTTTATTTGTTAATTACACGCTAGGTTTAATTGAGCACCTGCCTATTACTCAATGGATAATAATGTTACAGTAACGTTACTCTCGATGCCCGGCCGACTATCATAAATTTATTCATAATAAATACCGCAAGGTACAGAAATATGGAGCGTCTCAATGGTTTTTAAACTTGTTCTAGATTTTATAATCGTTTCCCCCCGAATTCGTCGTCGTAACTAAATATCTCTTTCGAGGGCCGCCCGCGGTTAAGTGTCTCCCGGCGGCCCCCACAAATATGTACATGCAGTTGACGAATCAAGTATTGTAATATACACCTTTGTACATTTAGAAAATACGTGTCGTTCGTTCACGGTGGTTCTGACAGAGTCAAGTTGGATTACATCGGCGGCTCAATGTTTCAATTAACCCCCGCACGGCGGCTTTCAACAATTTTTAATTTTTCCAAATTTAGTCCCAACTATTTCGCAATCGCTTCCTGTAGTCTCTGGAAAAAATTATTTTGCAACTAAAAAAGTTTCCTTTCAACAAGTCAAGGTTCCAGATTATGATACTATGACCTTGAGGTGGCCTTGAACTGAAGAATTGGTATCAAAAGGAGACTCTTTTCCTGTAAAATTTTCATTTGAAGAATGTGAAGTATAACACGAGTGGGACACCTTGTATATTTGTCCATCGATCTGTTTTCAAACTCGACAAACACGATTCTCGATATTCCAGACTGAAAATTGAGATGCTGAATAACGCGAATAACAGGGTCAAGATTGACCTAGCCGCCGCGGAAGGGTTGAATGATGCACTCGATTGAATACCGTCGATTTATTTCACGTCTTCGAAAAGAGCGTGGAAGTATCTTTTCCCAATGGCGACCATGTTATAAGTTCAGAGTTTTGCGGGAGAGATACGTATAGATTCCGCCGACAGTCGCTTTCAACGGGCATGTAAGTATAATCTGACTGAGATTTATTGCTTTCGATCGCCGTTCGCCGCCATCTTAGCTTCCCTTGACTCGGTTCTCTGTGGATAATAAATTGACTGCCGAAGTTTTGCAAACATGGATTTTTCTTCATCATCTCCTAAAGAAGAGAGACTGATCATTTTGCGGGGGAGGTTTACAAGATATATTGCTCCTTTCAATTAATTCAAAAACAAAAAATAGGAATTCAATCTTTATTGAACAATTTTCTCTGCAGCATTTTATTATCCCAGAGCATCGCTGCTCGAGCATAAATCGCGAAGAACGTTTCGAAAGAACCAATTAATTTTCGAATGTTTTCCAACCAGTCTCAGAATCCACACGTCCTCCCTGAATAGCACACATGAAATCTGAAGGACTTCCGGTCCGCCGACGGTATCCGAAGACGTCCTGAAAGATATCACCTTAAATGTGTAACGTTAATCCTGTGCATGGGTCCTAGAAATTTATTGTTATCGTTCGAAAATACGTTTGCGTCTCTGGCTCGCAAATATCTCTCTCTCTCTCTCTCTCTCTCTCTCTCTCTCTCTCTTTCTCTCTATTTCAATTTCTCTTTCACTCTCTCTCTCTTTCTCACAGAAATGATATGTTCGGCCATCGGAAACGCGTAGGCCGTCGAACAAATGGATGGATTGATCGGAATTAATTAAGCGATCCCTGTTCCGCGTGGCTTCGACGAACTCTCTCTGGGAATAACGTTCAGCTCCTGGAATCTCCGCGTGTTTGCGATCGAACTTCCGGGAAACGGGAGAACACGGGAACGCGGAAAACCATCCGAAGAGTCCCGCTGCGATCTTATTAAGCCGTGTCCGAAGGTAAGTGGAGATCCTGAGAATCGAGAACGATCCTCTGCAGACGCGGCTCGGGTTCGAACCCTGAAAGACTGAGCCCCGGACTCTCATATTCTTACAATCTGCTCCCTTTTTATAGCACACTCTTTTAATCAACGGTTAATTATGCCTGTCCGATAGTAGCTGCGAAAAAATCCTCTTTAAAGATCCTTGTTGGAGATCCTCGAGGAAAGATTCTTGTTAGACTCGGTAATTTTTCTGTGTACCTGACACTTTGTTCGAGGACTTTTCATAATGTCTAAAGGAGGAAGTTGTTGCTTCTGATAGTTTTTTTCATGGTTTATTATTGTTTTAGCCCGACCTAGAATATTTCCATGATCTTTTCTTGTGCAGACGAAACTGATACAATTTATTCCTTCAGTATTCGAATCTTTAGTAATTTATTAAATACGAAAAAATATTTTACTGAGAAGAATGTTTTTAATAATGATATAGCATTTTTTAGCGGCACCTCAGAGTCGCCATTCAACAAAGTATCGCTTGCTATTTGAATGTCCCGATATTTAATTAATTTATTGCCAACCAATTTACCCACCAGTCTTGCCAATCAAACTCGTTCAAATAATCTTTTCAAAACCAAGCCAGCCTTTGAACACTTCGTGTTTCGGTGGCTCGAGCTAATTCGAGAGGCTTGATCACCCGTCGCCAATCTCGAAATGATCAGGGAAAATGGCGTCCAATCTAGGCCTTGGTTCACCGAACGAAACCTTCTAAAAAGGGATGCCAAGAGTGCGACGCGTCCAACCATGAATTTCAAAGCTAATTTCGAAAAGAGGCTGACTGTTGAAGCATCGAACCAGACAGCCTCCGACCTTTCCACCCGATGATCTCGATCGAGATCCATCCGCCTTGATCGATACTTCCGACGGAATGACGATGGGACACGGTATCGGATCTCTCTTATTGTTAAATCTTGTATACTGACAACACGCTAAGGCTTGACAGGATTTGTCTATTCCAATTTGGATCTGTAGTGAACAGCTGACTTACTGGAAGCTCATTAACACTCTTAGGGGCAGCTGTCAATATTGGCGTTGACTGGGAAACGTACAGTCGCAAATAAAAATATTGGTACAGCTAGCTCTCTGTGTTATAAAACTTAATAGTATAATATTATTGCAATGATTTATTGAATATTTTATGTGCAGTCTGTCAATCTATTATTTGCATTGATATGCAACTGTGTAATCTTTAACTCGACCACTTTAAAATTGGCTCGTTCGAATAAGTCATAATAAATGTTAATTACTAGGGCTCGAGGAATAATTGTTATTTATAACCAACGAACTCATGAATTGTCGGAACAGTTCTACGTCTCTCCTTGGAATGTTACTCTTAGAAACTTTCTAGCTTCTTCGACGATAATTCATATACTTTCATTGTTTCTAGTAACTTTTCTTATCTATCTCCCTTATAATCTGTATCCTTAATACTTTTCTTATTTATGTATTCCTTAATAGTTTGCTTACTTAAGTATCCCTTACTATTTATCACCTCGAAAAGCCATAGAACATGTCCGACAATAATTCTCCCAAAAAATATGTGTTTCATGATAATCAATATACTGTAGATTTTGTACAATGTTCATAATAAAAGTGGCTCGGTAAGGCTAATTGGTCTGCATGATTGCAAATTGTTCAGCACTATTGCAAATGAACGTTCTGTCTTCATTTATATACGAATATATTTCAGCAGTATGTACACCAATATTATTAAATATTCCGAGGCTGACTGGCTATCCTAATCAAGGGTCAAGAAGCTTAAATGTTAGGGGAATTCGTACCAGTCCCATCGACAGTCCCGTGGTCCCGTAGCCCGGTGTTCGTTATCACATCTTTGTTATCACTCGCATGAAAAAATAAAACTTTCTGAAACGTAACCGCGCGTGCGACTCTCTCGAAGGGCGACGCGTGCACGTCATCACTATGAAGCGCCTCGTTTGCGAGGCTAACCTCGTTATCGGGAGCTTTCATCGGGGAGGAAAGGCGACACTGCCTGTGCTGAAACACCTCGACACTATCGAGATATTTGGATCAACCGACACAGTGAGCGGATCACAGTGATTGGATCCTCCGGAAGTTTGAGGTCATTGGATCCTCCCAAAATATAGTTTGAGGTGATTACATCCTCCCAATCTATAGTTTGAGGTCGTCAGATCTTCTCAAACTATAGTTTAAGATCGTTGGATCCTCCCAAACTATAGATTGAGGTCATTGGATCCTCCTAAAATATTCGTTTAAGGTTTTTACATCCTCCCAAACTATAGTTTGAGGTCATTGGATCCTCCCAAAATATATTTTAAGGACGTTGGATCCTCCCAAACTATAGTTTGAGGTCATTGGATCCTCAAAAATATCGTTTAAGGTTGTTGGATCCTCCGAAATTATGATCTGAAGTTGCTGGATCCTCCGAAACTATACCCAAGTGTTAGTGGACTCATCGACACAGTGATCAAGGTCGTTGAATCCTCCGCCGCAGTGATCGAGGTCGTTGGATTCTCCGACACTGCTAACTCTCTCGCGAACTATATACATAAAAGTAGAACAGAGTTTTTTAATAAAAGAATAATATAATTTTTCCGTGTCTTGAATAGAACGCAAAAGATGAAATGCAGAATGAAGGCGACTTATGGGAATTGGCACCGGAATTATTGAACCCCTTGCCTTACGATCCTACGATTCCTACAGTCTCGCGGTATCATAGTATTATGTTCAAGAACTTAATATACAAGATTTCGAATGAATTTTGGTAGGGTTTCGACTGATTAACTGTGACGTAATATAAGCTTGCTTTTGATTCAACGAGTGAATGGATTTCACGCTTACATAAACTTCCGTAGACTGGTTACACGATTTCAGCCGTTCTAAATTGAGATGTGGTATTATTATTCTTGCAACGAACATAGAACCCATCTATGTAGGAAGTTATTAATCATGTAGTTCTGATGAGTTGCAGAGGAACTTATAAGGCAAGAGGTTGACCGAATCAGGACGGGTGTACCGTATCTGGTGACCCGAATATTTCGAGGATTGTCGATTTTCTATGATTAAGATTCCATCCAGCATCTTCGACTGTGAACTGCAATTGCATACCCTACCACAAACGAAAAGAAAAACAGAACGAAACGGCGTACATTTAAAGATTATCACGACTTAAGCAATCAATTTTTCATCATGATTTCTCGTAACTTTAAAAAAATCAAGAAAATTAATTTTACCCAAACCCATTTTGCTCTTCAAATGCAGAAACTTTCAAATTTTTTTATCACAACAGAAAAATTGTTCAGAGCGAAAAATGAATTTTTAATTGAATAAACCCTGTCCTGAGGGTAAATATAGCTCGGAAGGGAGGCCATAGTTCAACCCTTTATGCCCCAATTGTCAGCTTAAACGAAGATTCGTCTCTTAAAAATAGACATTTATTATAAAAAGAAACATAACAATGTGATAACTTCTCATTATCTAACGATCGAAATTGTTGGAGTCCATCTAACCCTGAATTAGGCGATGTTCTTACGTTTCTCTTGGTCTATGCATTTCAGGATAGAAGTGCAGATGCAACAACAAAAATGCATTGTTTTTTAACGTTGCGCCTAATGCAGGACCAACCCCTGATTCGCGGGAGGTTAATTAAAAATACAACGGTTACGAAGAAAGAGGATAACCAGACGCATTATTAACACAAAGTGTGACAATTAGACTGTGGATCTTTATATTTACATTAACTATTTTTATGAGAACCTAACAAGCATCTCATTCTGAAAAATACTTATCTAGCTTTCCTTAATGTACACATATTAATTTATTACTTCAATCTCGACGTCATAAATGTACAATACTGGAACTACCGAGCTGCTAAAAAATTGTTTGTTACTACCATCAAAATTTCTCCATTACAACAATAAAAATCGTACAAAATTCGAACGAACCCAATCTCACAGATGAAAATAATCAAAATCTCACTCGCTCTCGATACTCGGCAGCTCCAGCGACAAAGATCCACAATCTTCAATCGATCTTAACCAAACTCAATTAAACAATACAACTATAACAACACTCGCGTGACTCTGTTCAAACTTTCGTCGCTAGACTGCGGATTTTCTGCGTTTAAATAAAAACAATCAACTGCCGAAACATGAACGAACAGTTGAAACAGAAACAATCTTTCTGCACGAAAGATTATTTTTCACCAACTCGAAAGAAGAAGAAACATTCTTTCTATTAACAATCGGAAATGTTTGCACAAGAATCCGCAGTCTGTTCGTTACAATCGAGTGAAAAGCTCCGCCAGATTCGCAGGTACTAAGCTCCAGAATCCTGGACTCCAAATCCTCGACTTCGGGATCTAGACTCTAGGATCCAGAGGATCGAGAAACAAGGTCAGCTTTCGAGCAGCTTCGCAGGAAACGCGTGTCGCATTTCTTCCCGAGTTTAACCGCTTGCGGACGAGGGTTTTTTAAAAATTTTCCTCAGAACAGCAGATTTTGCATTAGCATACACTGGTCTTCCCTGATGCACATGATTCCCCTCTTTGCAACGGCAAGACTAAGCAACATAATCATTTAAACAATTTAAATAATGCAAAAGTGATGCAAGTCGATTGATCCATTTTTAGTTTCCATACGGAGAGGAATAATTATAAGTTGATTTTAATACAATGTAGACAGCATATTGAAATTCGCCCTGAAAGGTTTAATGCACGAAACTGATGGCCGCTAAGCGGACGTTTCATCCCCCGTACCTTCCCCTACCGGTCCGCACCCGCTCCATACCGTCTCCGTACCCGCTCCTGATGTCCCAGAGGCTGAAGTCCAGTCGCCCGGGTCTTCTGGATACCGGGACCCGAAGAACTAGAGCGCCTTCAGCATGGTGACCAGCCCGACCATCCAGTACGCGATCCAGAACGGTTTGTGAACCTGTCCGGACCCGGATGCGATGATTAGGTCTGGTCCGGTCCAGTCTGGGTCAGTGTCGTTCAGACACTCGAACTCGCAGCAACGCTCGCCCACCCGAAACCTCTTGCATCTCTGCGAAAAGAAGAAGAAATTGCTGGTTAATAAAGGTACACAACATCGGACTCGAGTCGGATCGGGATCCCGAAAGTCTATCACATTCTGATACCCGAAACTGTTCCCACCACATGGAGACAATTTTTATTTATTTTGCGGATCTTTATCCGCAGTCTTATGATGAATAGACCAATTTTTCAACGTTTCGGTCAACATTTAGACCATTTTCAAGAAAAAAATTTTTATATAATCGTGTCTGTAAAGATTATTGAATTAATATAAAGTTCGTGTTGTATTCCATACACAAAAGCAACAATTTTTGCACTCGGAACTATTTCAACACGAAAATAAAACACTTTTTACTGACGCAATACTCAAATGTTTCGTAATTCATTAAAGGTGATTTCATAATTCATTGAATATAGTATAAAAGATATTTTAAATAATGATATCGCGATTTTTAGTGGTGCCTCGGAGTCAACACTAAGGGTTAAAAGGGAGGAATTTTAATTTGCATCAAGGTAGACAGACTGCACGTAAATAGTTGTCGCATTGTCGAACAGAAGAACAATTTCCATGGATGCACTGAGCAGCCTCTCAACCAATCGTGATTTGCAGCAATGTGTGCATTGAAACTGGTCGCTATCTTCCGAAACGCTGAATGCACCGCTCCTTATTTAGAACTCTCTTGTCGTTCGCTGCATTCGATTCGCGATTCTCGATGCACTTTACCTATTGCAACAAATGAACGACATTCCTGACGACTTCCTCAACTTTCTGGCTGAGAGCTACGTAGCACATCTAGCTTTGACACACAGTTGTGCATACATCTTTTGCTTATTCGCTATACAGAGTGCTATGGAATACAGCTTTTCTCCTTCTAATTGTACGGAGTACCCAGACATATCAAACTAATCAAACGTCCTATCATTTATGACCGTCATTCATGTTAAAATTTGTTCAATTTAAAATGTACATTCAATATCTAGTGTGTTCACAGTGTACAAGAAATATAATTTGTTGTACGGCGGCGAGATCGCAAAGAAATAGGAGAACTACAGGATCTAAGAAACAGCACGGACCCGAATTTTTTTCTTAGATCAAGGCTTCGCTGTAATATGTTCACTTGGCAGGCTATCTAAACGTACATTTGCTTCTTCGAATTACTCAAAATATTCAAACATGTCAAAGATCCGTTTGCGTGGTGCATCGTATCCGGCCTCGCGATTTCAACAATTCTGTTCGAAGGAACAATTCCGCGGCAGTGGTCCGCGCGATTAAATGCACAATAAGATACGAGGCCACTGCGGACTGCAGAGTCGTGTAGAGAGAGAGAGAGAGAGAGAGAGTAGGAGACGGTAGGAGAGACTAGGTAGTCTTTTTTGGTCCTGGAAACAGGGACACACAGGGTATAGAAAGCGCAGCTTCAGCACAGCAGCGGTCGCCCCGCGTGGTTTGATGTGTTCTCCGCAGATTTTTCTCTCGTTGTTCTTGTTGCCGACGGACAATCCCGAGATTCGTCTCGGGACGGCGAGAGCCGCGCGAAACCGGGGGAGGAGGAGGTTTTCGAACGCAGGCTTCGAGCCAAGAATTTTCGTAGGTGTCGGTGTGTGTGCGTGTATGTGTTGCGATTGCTAGAAGCCTCCCTCGAGGGCCACCCGATGCAACGGAAATGTGTATTATGCTAGACGCGATGCTTAACCGCCGTGTTGCAGTATCGCGGCGATGCGTCGGTTGCACTCGATGAACCAGTGGTTGCTGGGACGATTCAAGGTCGGGCCTCGAGGTTAAAAGGTCCTGCAGGATCGCCATTTCGTAACTTTATTTAGTGAAAAGTAGTAAAGTCAATGTGTTGCTGAATAACCTCTGAAAGGATATTTACATTTTGTTGAACTGTGAAAGAGAACATTTTTAATTTGACCAATAATTTTAGAAAAGGAGGTTGTTCCCTGGTCTCTTCAAATGTTCTCAGCGAGGAGCAAAATTGACCCTGTGAAATTACCTAATATTTTTGCTTAAAGAAAAGAGCATTTTTTAAAAATAATATATACAATTTTGGAGATAAAGTAGTTTATTCAAATCAAATAATGAATAGAATTATTTACTATTTACTATTTAAAATACTATTATCCAGCTCCGATCGTGACGTAGTCGCTACCGAATCGTCAAAAGTATCCGAGGCTTAAGTATTTACAATCGAGTCGAGGATCCAGCGATAGAAAACAATCTAGCGATGTTTGGTCAGTCTGCGCGGAAGCGAAAGTTCTCCGCGGCACCTGGACGAATGAAGTGGATCGACGCGGGATTCAAAGATTGATCAGCAATGCGTTCCGGAGTGGCGCAAAGTGGTGCGCTTGAGCCGCGAGGATTTATATCGGACACGGCCGCAGTACCGCGTTCTATTTCCAGTTCGAAACTGGCACGAAGACGTAAGAATGGCTGAACGCGAAGTCAGAGAGCCGGTGGTGTGTTAGGGGACGAAGAAAACGAGGGCTGAACAGGTAAATATCTCGTGCAGGTGTATCTGTATACGCTGGGGGTTGAGGCTGCGTGTGGTTGTTGCCGGGCACGCAACTCCCGCCGACTCGTTTCGTCTCGTTTTCTTGTAAACGGCCCGAAAGATATTGTAATTGCGCGGAGGGGGATTAGCATAAAAGTCGTCGCATGCGAACTGCCGAGTCTGCCTGCTGGCCTGGATAACCCGGCAACGGGAACGGCTATATACATGCTGCAATGTGTCCCGATATATGTGCGAAAGGGATGTGCACGATATATTTTGAAAAACATACCACTCCACTCTCGTCTAATGTTAAGGGGAGAATGGCTGTAAGGAGACATCACTTTTTTATTCTTCATTATTTCATTGTGTAACTTTTATCAACTTGTCTGTCGCATTTTTCTGATTAAAACGAGCACAAACACGATGTCCTTCGGAGCTTGGTTCTTTGTTTAATCGTTTAATCATTGTTAAATTATTTCACTGTAAAACTTTTATCAGCGTGTCCGTCGCATTTTTCTGATTAAAACGAGCACAAACACGATGTCCTTCGGAGGTTGGTCCTTTGTTTAATCGTTTAACCATTGTTAAATTATTTCACTGTAAAACTTTTATCAGCGTGTCCGCCGCATTTTTCAATCAAACGCAATGTATTGTGAATATTTAAAATGTATTCATTTTGTAACAATATTCGGTGCAAATTTGATTCTGACGTTCTTCAAAGATCAACAATGTTTCGATTCAACCGACTATATCAGCTTTACAGCGAAAGCTGTGTTAACGAACACCGTTGTTCGGCGAACTTCCTAAGGGTCTATCGGGGATCGGTCGATGCAGCGATACTGTGAAACATTTAACAACACTACAGTGGCCACTGGAATCACACCAGTTCGAAAGTATCTATCTTTGGTTTAACTCTCCCTCGCGAACGGTAAGAAAGTTGCGAATTTACGGCCACCTTCGGTTTTTGTACTGTTACTAGAATCGAACTCGCGTGGAAACAAAGTTTGAATAATGTAGTTTGCGATATAAGCCCTCTTTAATGCAAGAATTTCATAAATACCTTTTGTTAAACACAAGAACAAAAGTTGATAATCATCAGTAATTAATATTTGCAAAAGGACATTTATAATCACGCTATTTTTAACTTAGACAGTAATTGCAGTTTTACTGCTTTGTAAAACTCGATGAATTCGTATTGTAATAAAATTTAGAAAAAAAATTGTAGGATATACAATTTAAGGAAAGATCATTCTATGTGTCATTCTAAAATTTTAAAAAATCTTGATTGATCTTGACTGAAGTCCAGAAACAGCGGGACTTTCTGCATTGATTTTACATAGAAACGCGCAAATAACAATGCAACGTGAAATTTGACCAGAACGCAACGGTGTCGTTCGATTAATAATTCACTGAAATGGTCCTCGAGGAAAATCATAACGGTGGCTTTCGACTCCTCAACGAGGACGCGACGTTTGCATAAACTTCCCCAGCTCGGTTATTACAATATTGTTGCATAAATTTATGTAAAACTGTTAAAACTCCATGCTAAAGCAATTCCCTCGGGCTGCTTCGCCCGTGACGCATTTAAATATTCAAGAAACTGTGTTTGTAAGGGGCATTGTGATTTTATTGGTCTCCGGCTGTACAACATGGCCCTCGAGAGGCAGTATTCTATAGTTCACCGGGTCAGACGAGTCTTTTTACAATTTTTCAATTTCCATATTGTTCGGTGTGTGTATCTTCAAAGGGATTTTATAGTAATCGCGAAATTGTAAAAGTTATGGAGGCTTTAAAGTGTTTTAGGATAGTTGATGCACTTTGATGAAACTTTCAGCTTGTTTTACGCGGAAGTTTGCTTGCCACGCGATTTTCTCTGAAACCACTAGCCTAATCGACTTGTCCTCTTATATGTATGTATAATACATACTGTATAAACCTTGTCTATCATGATTTGGGTAAACATTATTTCGATTTGGGAATAGCTAAGCCTTTCTCAGCCTTCTCTCTGGCTGATAGTACACCCTTTAAAACAGAATAACTTTTTCATGATTATACCAAATGAACTGGTGTTTTCTAAACAATTAGAAGCATTGGTTTACTCAATGATGTACAAAAAATATTTTCTAAAAATTACAATTTACAAGGTCGCATGAAACAATAAAAATGGCACTTTTTAAAACTTTTTTATTTGTGTCCTTAAAAAAAATAAAAATTTTAAATATATGTTTTGTAGATCTATAGTAGTTACACACCTGCTGGAAATTTCATCGAAATCGATTGACATACACACGAGCTACAAGGTTAAACTAGGTGAAAATCGTAGTTTTACACGACTTTTGGTCTGTTTCTGTTCCACAGAATCGTACATCTTTCGATGCGTGTCGTTTTTTCCTGCGTCAAGCGATTTCGATGAAATTTTCAGCATGTGTATAACTAACATAGATCTACAAGACATATATTTTCAATTTTTATTTTAAGGGCCCAAATAAAAAAGTTTTGAAAAGTGCCTTTTTTATTTTTGCATGCAACATTGTAAAAAAAACGGAACGGGTCATTTGCGACCCCTGGTTCCCGAATTCCGTATCTTAGCTTCCAGGCCCTTCAAGTAGTGGGGATAAATTTTGTCGCAAATATCGTGCACATCTTTCTACCATGTATCGAAACAGTATAGTATTTTCAAAAGTTTCGGTATAACAGACCGGCATTCCTTGCGATATTTTTCCGCAGCCTCGCCAGATATGTAGAGCGTACTATTTCAATCTCCTCGGGTAAATATCTCGAAAAATATGAAAGGAAAACTGGAGATAAGCAGATATCTTGGAGAATATGGTAGAAAATGGAAGATAAGAAACAATGTGGAGGGAATACAAAAATTCTTACATGTTATCACCGATTTTGTTTTGTTTTTATGAACAACTGTAAATAAAAGAATGACCGAGAAAATACATTAATAAATTCTGTTCATCTCGTATTAAAATTTTTAATAAAGATATTCTCTTTCTCTCAGACAATAAATGAATAAATTCTCGTTCGCAAGGGATTACGAATTAAACGGGTTAAATTAAATATGTAATAAATAGAGTGGAAGGCAATACTTCCGTTTACGTTTTTTTCATTATACTTTTGGCACAGCGAAATATCGGATTCCCTTGGTACGTCGACGGCAGGAGAGACAAGCGGCGGGCGCGGCGCGCGGTATGAAAATTCATTATGATTCGAAACAGGTTGTTTTCTCCGCGGTAGGAATGAGTATGTTTGCAAATAGGCGGCCGTCGACAAGCGGGCACGTGCGCGGCGAATCGATCGCATGTTTTTCCACGCAAACACGGCAAACTGCGAGGCAAAAGAAATTGTCTACCGAATGTACCAGCCGTGGCAACTTAACCTCTTGCCCTACAATATCGTGTCAGACTCCTGATGAAGATTCTGAACAGAATCTAATAAACATCTGTGTTATTGATCTCCTTTAAACCGAGATGAAATTCTATTTTGTGGTTTTGTTAGTGTATGGTTATTGGAGAACATGCAGGCATACAATAAATATAAACTTTCTCCATTTACGAACTACAATAACAGTTCCAATCACTGAAACCGTAAAATAAACCGTAGGGCACGGGGTTAAAAGCCAGAGTCGTCAAAAGTCACCTGAAAAATCGATGTACAATTTTTTTTCACTGTATTCGCAAAGCAGAGGCTTCAATCTTCAAATCAACGGAAGACTCGTTTACTGAGAAAATGTTCCAATGTTTCTAGGCTCGCTAATTGGGACAAGTGCCCTAGCAAATTAATAAAGCTTCGCGAAGTGCATCAATACTTCTTCGCATTGCCGTCGTAGAAGTTTGGTGGCGCGTCCGCGAGTTTGCGAACTTACCGTCGACGCTGGATATTGGATCGACGGTGTTTAAAATATCAAGCAGAGGGAAAAATCGTCGGGGCGACGCGACGGTTAAACGATCTATCTTTCGAGGACAAAAGGCTCCGGGAAAATTCCGGAGTCGGCTCGAGTCGAAAATAATTTCACGGCCGACGGGGCAAACGGATTCTGTCGGCGCCTAGAGGAACAAGGCTCGTGGAACGATCAATTTCATGCAAATGTTGCGACGCTTCCCGTCGGGACGCGGAAAATACGCGGAGAGGTCTCCCGGTCCCGGGGCGGCCCGGAAAAATCTCGTTAGGCGATGTCGCGTTAAACGAAAATTCAATAAGGCGATTACTAACGGCATTAACCGGGAACGGGAATCGCGTTACGCCCGATTCCGTAAACAAGTTAGCTGTCTGTTTACGGAAACGTCGCCGGAAACGCGCCGCAGAACGGGGCCATTAATTGGCCCCGGAAACCGGCGAATCTTCGGCTGACACGGTTCCCACTACCTTGCCACCCCGCTGTCGACGGATTTGTTGGCAGCAGAGCTCGCCTAATCGGCGACGGATTCCCTAACCTGGCTGCTAACTGCGTAGGAGCAACACTGTGACCGAATTTTGGGTCGTTTACTGTCTCTTAGCTTGAACATTCTTTTTCGTGCTTGAATCGTGAAGAGTAGAGAGCTCTTTCTTGCTTAGAATGATTCCGTAGATTTTCCTGGCGGTGATATTTTTGTTCAGAGTGTGGTGAATGTTGGGATATATTTAAATAACGAACAGTCGAAGCAACAATTTTGTCGAACATATTTCAACGGTTAGAATTTTTTTGTGCTTGAACTGTAAAGAACAAAGGACTCTTTCTTTCGTGGAATTATTCTGTAGACTTTCCCGAAGACAGTGATATTTTTGTTCAGAGTGTGGTGAATGTTGGGATATATTTAAATAACGAACAGTCGAAGCAACAATTTTGTCGAACATATTTCAACGGTTAGAATTTTTTTGTGCTTGAACTGTAAAGAACAAAGGACTCTTTCTTTCGTGGAATTATTCTGTAGACTTTCCCGAAGACAGTGATATTTTTGTTTAGACTGTTGTTACTATTGGAACATATTTAATAAATTTTCTTGAGCGTTTTGAAGCTTTAACCCTCGCAAGATAAGGTCTAATAACACATATAAATAGTAAGAGGTGGGTTCTTCTAATAAATTTGGGATAAAGAGTAACACGGGATAAAAACTAAAAACAAACAGATTTAATTTTATGAATATAAAAATTCTTTTCAGAAATCTGAAACTGGGGTCTCTGAGACCCCGTATTACCTTCGCTGCGTAGTGTATCATATCTGATACAGCTAATGAATCTGGTACATACTAAACTAAGAATGTGTTTCCTTACGATTCTACACATTTTATCTCACTTGTTAAAATGTCGTTTTAATTTTTTTTACTATTTTCCCTTAAATAAAACCCAAAAACTGACCTCCTTTCAATTTTTTCATTCCAATTAAAAAAATCATGCAGTGAAGGGTTAAGAACATGTTGTGCTTCAACCGTAATAGTTATATTTTTCTAGATTATCATTAATAGAACAGCATGCTGTTTGATAATATTACGGGTTTTGAAACGCATAAATAATATTCGAATCGAACGGTTCTATTCCTGGCTACCGCGAGCAAACTCACAGTGTACGGTGAGAGCAGGAACACTTGTGGAACCGACTGTAATTTCTCCGTTGATCGCGTTTACGATTTTGATCGAACAGTTTCCGTCGGCGGTGGTGGAACGGCCAAAGGATCGATAACGTGCTTTTCACGGAAAGCTCAGGAAACGGCCGAGGGGAAGTCGGGCAAAGAAAGGTCGGAGGAAAATTAACCGGCGGTTATCGTCGCTCCGTGGAAAACTCTACTTAGAGGCTGATACTTCTCACGGGTTTCCCTGCTGACGAGCTTAATCGATGAAATCCTATTCCCGATAGGCAGATTACACGTGTACCATGGACTTTGTATGTACACCGCCCCGTCGAGAATCGACGCTCTCAATGTGCCATTCTTCCGCAAACAGTGCAAAAATTATAACCTTCGTGCATTCCTTTTTAACACTAGACTTACAGAACATTACAGTAACTGCACACCTTTTTGAAAAAACACAGTCCAAAAAACAAGACACAAAATATTCGTACACCTTTCAAAAACGAATAACTTTTTTATAATTGTACCAAACGACCTGATGTTTTGTAAGCAATTAGAAGCATTGGTTTACTAAATGATGTGCACAGAAAAAATTTTCCAAAAATTATAATTTACAAGGTTATATGCAAAAATAAGAAAGGCATTTTTTAGAAATTTCTTATTTGGGTCCTTAAAATGAAAATTACTTACAAAACATCAGGTCGTTTGGTACAATTATAAAAAAGTTAGTCTGTTTTAAAGGTTGTACGAATACTTTCGTCCCTCACTGTGCATACGCTCGTCATTCCTCAGAAAATTATCGACACGTGAAGTTGGGAATATTAAAAAGATGTAAAAAAGTAGGAATTGTAAAAATTGTTCGGAGGAATTACGCTTCGATTTTCAATTTAGAAAAACTTGAACAGCTCAAGTTCAATAGCTAACGTATCGTATATGTGGAAATTGCTTCAACTTCGCAGAAACTATAAAATGTCGCAAGCACACGCGACAGCTAACGAACTCGTTGAACTAAATTCCTCAGAAACACGTTTTTCCTCGCGGTAACATTTTAACTGGAATAGTATACTTTAAACAGCAGTCTCCTCGTCACAGAAGGTAAATTCTTGCGCCGAGGTGAAAACAATTGGCAGACGCTTCAACTGCCGTGTGTTCAGCCGCTCGAAATTAATTTTCTCGAAAACAAAGCCGCCCTCGTAAAAGAAACTTCTCGCTTCTGTTCCCCAAGTAACTCTCCTCCGCGATAAATCAAGCTAACAGCCGCGGTCGCATTTTTCAGCGCGGTCTTCTCCGCGAGACGATCTCAATTAGTGAATCAGAAGTCTAGAAGTGGACCGGGAAATTTCTTTGAAAACAAAAATGTTTACGTCGATGCTAATTACATCACAATTGAAAACGCGAGGGAATTAGTGGGAAGCAAAAACCCATACATTTGAGATAGTACCCTTTAACTTTTTTGTTTTTAATTAGTAGACACTTGTCTGACAATACTGTAAAAATTGTCGAACATGAATAATTTCGGCGATTCAGAACAGTTCTTCGGAACTGTTTCAATCAATGTTTTTCTGTAACAGTTTCGACAAGTTATTTTCGGAACGGTTTCAAGTCACGGTTGTCAGTGAAATTGTTAATGGGCCGTTCGCATTCCACGATTTGCAAAAGCGATTCGCCGGGGAACTGGGTAAGACCTGGTATCGTGCAGCTTATTAAAAACAATCTTCGATCGCGAATATGTCCGGTTTGTCAGAGACAAAGCGGCGTTTCGTGACGGGAGTCGTTTCACAGCGTCGATCGCGGCTCGCATAATTACCGGGCAAGTCGTGTTTCCGGGCCGGCAAAAATGGGAAACGCCGTTTTCACGGCGGATGCTTGCGAACCAGCCCCGCCACTCCCGTATTTTTAACATTTTAATCAGTCCCGGAAACAACGGCTGCCTTTTTTCCATCCAGTCTGCCACGCTCGAGCATCGGGTAACATCCACGGGACACAAAACAATTACCTTTTCTAACCTTCGCGCTAAAAAATTCATGCATTTTCTGTTTCAGATACTGCAATGTTTGCTACTCCTCTGTTGTCGTGCTGTTCCAATTCGATGTTGGTATTTGCTTTAAATATGAAACTCCGAATAAAATGGAATATATTCGTTTCGTTAAATAATACACAATTTAGACATTTTATTTCATGTATATTATTTATATAGTAGAATTTATTCAGTCTATTAATGCGTTCTGTGCCGAGCCGTTTTTGCGCGACAGTTAAGCAAACTTTAAACATTTTTTAAAATGCCACCTTATTTTGGTGGAAATATATTCTAGTCTTAAACTTGTTATAAAATATATTTTTTTCACCGCCAGTGGTACGTCTTAAATAAACTAGAAAATTTACATATTCATTTCATTAAGGAAAATCGAGTGACATCCACAGATTACATTCGACGAAACAGCGAAAATTCTCGGCGGAGGGTTGAAAAAGTTGCAATTTCAGATATCGAGGCGGGTGTTCGCTCGACGTAGGATTTTTAGCATTTTCTTCGTCGATGACTGTGTGCGCAGAACCGTCAGTGAAAGCTCGAATGCATTTCGATGCAGCCTATACACGTCGGTCGTTACTTTCAGCAGCCGATAGGGGGTTCGGATCGCACGCGTGAAATACGGCCGGGAAAATTGAAATGTGAAATCGCGGCGCGTGAGAGCGACACTTTAGATGGAGTGTCTGATATCGAGATTACGCGTATCGATTTCAAGGTGAGCTCGAACAGTCTCTAACCGAGTCATCTTAACTAGAATCCTCCTGACCCTTCGCGAATCGCGAGTTCGCAATTTCATCCTCGTCCTGTACACCCTCGAATAGTCATCCCTTCGATTTTCGCTCTCTTCAGAAACTGCGAATTTTTCCTGAGCTTGCGAATTGATGCAACGATTCACCTGACTCTTTGTAAAAAGAAACGTATTTTTCAACTTTGAACAAATATTATAATAATATTGACGTGTTCTTTACAGCAAAAGACACATACTAATATATTATGATTGTTTAAACAAGCATTAAAGACTGAGAGACACCACCTTTGCGCCAATTTCTGAGGATATTTTTCAATTTATCTCAAAAAATATGGGGCCAGCGGAAAATCGAACTGTACCGCGCGATAGGGCAGACTTTCATGTTGAGAAACCACCGTTTCAAGTTTGGAACGTCGACGTTTTTTGCGAAGCAAAATATCTTCGTCCGACATGAGTTTCCGCCAGTGGATTCGGGAAAGTCTAAGGAATCTTTTGCTGTAAAGAACAATTCAATATCTTTAATATCACAATATTTGTTTAAAGTTGAAAAATACGTTTTTTTTTTCAAAGTCATGTTTCTCGAAAACCGTGCGCGTAGGAGAAAAATTAAGGACAGATTCGGAATCAGCGCAAAAAGCTCTATAAGAAGGACCCAACAGTACATTGGGAACATAAAAAAGTTGCAATTTGTTGGTCAGTGTAATCGGAAGGGAATGTTTGAACCCGATTTCCGGAATGAATTGTCGTTTCGCAGGAAATTCTAGTTTGCTGGATGGCTATTGAAATGACTCCGACGAAAATGATTCGACCCGACTATTTCCGTTCCCGATGATTCCATTTAAACTGTCTGACACACCGACTTCCGCCGGTACACACGCGGCTCCTGCGAGTCCTTATGCGATATTCATGAACTCCGGGAATTCGTTCGCGCTAATAATTCAGTAATTGAACGGCGGTTTCGATGCGCGAGCGAATTCCCCGGTTTGGGGGTGTATGCGCGTTTAGGGCTGGGCAAATCGTGGGAGATGAAACGGCCCCTTTTTAAAGCGGAGAAATCGGAACGGGGAGGTAACGCGCGGATAATTATCGGCACTTGGAAATTAATCAAACAGCAATTCCCAGCGGGTCGAATTCATCGAAACGTTCTTACGAGGCTCTCTAAAAAAAAACCAGCAGTGTAGAAAAATTGCATCAATTGCAAGTAGCAGAAGTCATTTTGAAATTTATTTGATTCTTTATTTTAATAGATGAAGCCCTCGAATGGTGCTGTACCATTATTTAAATTATTGTTTACATTATTAACTATGTCGGTATTTAACCAAGAAAAAAATAATGCGAAAATCGCGTTTCGCCATCCTGGAATAAAAGCTAAATAATTTATTAAAAATTTGAATCAAATTAAATATCAAAAGCACAATTAAACAGAGCGTAAAACAAGCTTCAAAATTACATATAAGTCATTAAATTAAGGCAAATATTTATTGGTATAAAATTGCAATTAAAACAAAGGAAGAAAAATCCTGCATTTCTTTACAACCCAATATCAATTTCACATCCGTAAAATTTAAAAAATCCTAGGGAATGGAAGTATTCTAGCTAGGAAGAAATGTTTAATTTTCAAATTAAAATAGCTCCGAGTGCAAAGGGTTAATTCTTTGAACCTCTTCGCTGTCTGAAATTGTAATCAATTTGGTCCAGTCATTATTCCTGTCGTCGGGTACCTCTTTTTTTCACAAGACGAATATTACTCGAATATTTTCTGAAACTGACACAGAGCATTGAAAAAAGTGGAGTCTGGCCCGTTAGTCGGCGTAAATGGAAGTTCACTCGGTAATGCAACTTCCTGCGAGCGGTAATTAATTCCGAGAACAAACTTTAATCACCGTTCGGTCCTTTTCCGATAAAAAAAAAAGAAAGAACGACAGAGGGGGAGAGAGAGAGAAGGGGGAGGGGAGAAGATTGTTCACCGGGGGGAATGAAAGGAGGAAAGACACCAGTCCGCAACGAATCCTCGTTAAACGAATAATATTCATTATTTTCTTCGAGCCTCTTTCATACCTCCGCGAGCGCTTAGTAACCTCGTAGCTACAGATAATTCGCGTAATGGCTGCTAATTGCGATTCTCGGTCCAGGCCTCTTCTTAATCGAGAGTGATTATTATTCTTTCGGGTTTCGCGTGCGTTGTTCCACGTTTCCTGCTCGCGGAACGATGTTTCCGATTAGTATAAATGTCGCGACGTTTGTTTTTCGTAGCATACGAATTTTTTCGAAATTGTAACTGGAGGTGCAATTTATTTTTACAAATAGCAAATCAATTTCTATTATTGCTTTTTGCAAGCTAATTGATAAATATATATTATGTAAAACCAGAATACCCTTTTCGGGATCCCAAAGCTTCGTACACAGCCCGAACTACAGTACCTAAAGCGGCCCTCGATCAAAATGGCCCTCCTCACATCCTAACCCCTCCAATTTCCACCGGCAATACCTCAATCTCAGTCAAACACTCGAGAAATGACGACGAATTGGCGAAAATAAATCTGGAAATGCTGTTCCACCTATCTCGACCCAGTAACCGAGAGTCGAAAAGCTTAAAGGGGTTGTCAGAGGTGTAAAGAACGGCTCGCTCGCGATTTCGGCGGTCGAAGAGGTCAAAGAAGTCTGCCCGCGATCATCGCTGGGGTCGAGTGGACACTCCCTCCGATTCCCGGTTTAATTAAATTATCCGTCAATTTCGCGGGCTGCGGGCTCCGAGACGTCGTCGATTCAAAGGCAAAGATGTTCTCGGCAGACCCTTGTCCCGTCAGGCGAAGGATCGACCCGCAGTCCACCATTGCCGAGTTTAAAAAATATTATTTTACTGCTGAAGAACCTGATGCTATACAATTTAGCACGTTTTCGATAATGTCGATTGGATTTTAGTTTGCACTTTATTTTTCTAATTTTATTTTGTTGTTTTCAATTATTTCTCTACGAATGCTTTAAAATGAGTCCAAACATGATATCGCTTGGATCATAAATCACTAAATTGTGTTAGCACATCGAGAATTCAGGTGTGATTCGGATAATCGAGGTTCTATTACATCGGGGATTAAACAAGATAATACGATCCAAACTGTATCGTGCTTGGGCTCATTTCAATCAGAAAAATGTCACAGATATATTAATAAAAATTTCACACAGAAACAATTAAAAAACAAACAAATTACGTCACCGCACCGGTAAGACATCAAGAAACAATGAACACAATGTAGTTCTAATGTATAGTGTTCACTGTCGGGCAGAGTAAATTGCCAAGCAAGATCAGACTATTTATCATCCGCCATTCGAAATAGTATTTTAGCGCGTCAGACTCGTCGACGCGCAAAAAATTCCGTCGCTTTCTCGATTTTCTCGATCCGGGTCGCTTATTAATCGTCGAAATACGCGCGGGACAAATGAATGGCGCAGCATATGGGTCGTAGCTGCAAAATAAAAGCAAGAGAGAGAGAGGAAAAGGAAGAGGGGAGAGTACGAGAAAAGAGAAATGTTATTTCAAGCGTGACGAAATTGCGCCGCATCGAAGCGCGCGGAATCGATTACGCGCCACGGATGCGACCGGTGTAAATGATTTTAATGAGCTCGGGTTCGCGGATGAAATTCCGGATGCTGGAGGGCCTCTGTTTCCGGTGAAGGGCGCGGTGACGTCACTGCCGCCGAATCCTCGCGGAAATATCCAGATGGCGAAATTTCAAATGTACATACGTACGTCCCAGTAATGATCCTGACACGCGCGCGCGCGACACTAATTCGATGACGAAACTTTTAGCTTCTGGTTACTTTGTTGCGCACCTTTTGCCGGAATATTCCTCACGTTTTTCTCATTAAAATGAGCCCAAACATGACACAATTTGCATCGTGTTTACTAGTTTATTTCGCGGTACAGTGGAGCCTTCATTATCCGAACCGGTGATCTGAATTCGTCTGAATCCAATTAAAATAGTTTAATTCAATGTGATCCATGTAGGATTCATTAAGTTTCCTTCTTAACAATTCCAAGAGGGATTATTCTCTAAAAATTTGTCTAAAATTGCCTGCAATCAACAGAAGTTAATTGTACGTCGCTTATAATACGATTTTAAATAACACGCGAGCAATTAACCATGTTACTCGAGGATTCAGTACATTATCCTCTTACTTCGTTAGATAGAGTCCCTGAAACAATGATTTCCGATTATCCTATATGAATTGGTACCCAGATATCACTCGGACACTCCGCGACGACGTAAAATGAGAAATCGTTTATTCATCGGATCGCATAAGTTAAAGAACGCGCGAGATAGTGGTGACTTAATGGAATATAGAAGGATGGTCGATGTAAATAATAAATGGTTAACCCAGTTCTAGTTGGAGGTGTGTATCGATCCGTTTAATAACGTCAGCCTTTCTTGTTATCAAATGTTTTTCAGAATGAAGGCTCTCTCGCGTACTGGCGCTTGCACGGATCGTTGACGCAAGTGCCCATTCGGAAACAATAACTTGGAAAATATGTCGTAACCAAACCTAATGCCACTTAAAAAGCAATTTCTCATTGATCCTCGACGCGACGGTCATTAAACCACTGACGATTCGAACCAGGCTCTTTAATCGACACTCTTGTTCGACTAAACCCGGATGTTCGCGAACTGTTTCATGAATTCACTGCCATCAGTGCAGCGAAGATATTGCTATTTAATAGAGAAACTTGACGTTTTTCTCGCGAAATCATGTTCTAAATCCTAAACGCGCGGCTCGGACACTCCGATAACAAAATCAAAATTCAATAAATGTCTAAAACATCTCTGTACCGTCTGAAATCTTTGAAAACACACAATACCAACCCCAAATCGACTTGCAACACCAGTCGTTCGAAATCCCCAAACAAAAGCAAGAATCCTCGCGGAGACCCTTTCAGATAAGTTATCTGAAGCTTATCGTCCGACGATTCGATTTCGTAGCTCGAAAAGCCGTCGATCGTGCGCAACTTTCGAGATCGCGCTCCTTTGCAATAGGTGCAATCCTTTCCGCGAAGCGTCGGATTTCATCCGAGTTGCTTTCGGAGGAATCGTCGGTAATAAAAGCGGGCGCGGAATTGGTTCAGACCGGTCAAAACCGAAGGAAACACTCGCAAAACCGGGTGACACAGTCGAACCTCCTGTAACACGGTCTATTCAGTCCATTTACTACCGAAAGGTTTCGTTAAATTATTGGTTCGGAACGAAAATTTAATTCGAAAATGAAACATTTCTTTCGACCTAAAATAATTTTCTCTCTCTCTCTCTCTCCATTCTGTTATGATTTCTCTCATTTTATGGATACGAAAATGATATAATACCCCATACAATACTTAAATGTTTAATAATTAGTATCTCAATATATTTCATAATGTAAACAATACTTTGAATAATGTCCAGATATTTATTCATAGGTTTATTCAATGATAAATTACCTCGAAAATGACAAAAATAATAGAAAACATAATTTATCTTCGAATTTCTCTGTTCATGTCAATGTCAGAGGTAGTCGTAGGTCAGTAAATTATTAATAAAAGTGGTCCGAGTCAAAATTTAAAAAAAGAAGAGTTTATCAGTTGTTTCACATCGCATTATTTGAAACTAAATTAATCCCCAATGTAATTTTTACGATATTATGAGAAATGAACCTTTAAATAGTGCTTGTTATTTCAACATTACATGGAATTCTTTTAGTGAACTTTGAATATGTCGGGACAAGAAATATATAACTCAGACCACACACACACACACACACACACTTTCATAATTATGACATTCAGGAACCGTGTTATGAGAGGGTCATAGCAGGAAGATACTTACGTAGGGTGGGACACAGTAGATGGCTTTACACCACATTGGCTCCGAATGATAGCAAACGCAGAGACTGCAGACCGCAGGGCCCGGCACGTATAACTCGCCGTGTCGAACAGTATTGCCCTGGAAATCCGTGCAGTTCTCCTCCATAGCATCTGAAACAATTTTATATATTTTTTTGTTCACCGAGTTACTTCAACGATGGCCGGCAAATTAAACGCTTTGTGCGAATTACAGACCACTGGAAAACAGTTGCAATTTCTGTGTCGCCCGATTCGCTGACCGAGTGCGAAACTTTTGATTGGTAGGCTCTTTGAACGAGTAAATTGCACTGTATTACGTACATGATTGATTCGATCCAGTCCTTCTGTTAGGTTCGCGAAATATGGATGAGGATTGCGTTATTTTCGATTTATTAAAATTACTTAGAGAGAACAATTAATTTCGTTCCCTTTCGGTGTTTTACTATTAACTTGGAGAATTTTTATTTTTCATGAAGATTTTGTTTTTGACGAATTGTTAACGTCGGGAACGTGATCCTTGCATTTTTTAAGAAAATTACGAACATAATCGTGGGTCAAGAGAAGAGTGGTTTCCTGCGGAACACGCGATGCCTAGTTTCAAGCAACGCGTAGGAATAATTAATGAGCCTATAAGTGGTTCAATTTCCGCCGTTCAATGCGAATGTATAATTAATAGAAGGATTATTACCATGACACACGAGTCATCCTTTTATAAGCCCAATATTATTCAACACTCCGGCGGAGAAGCCTTTTCAATTACATTGTCCAACACCAAAGTTCCACAATTACTGTTGGGTGGTTCTTATAGAATTTTTACCACGTTTTTATTTTTTTGCTGATTCCGAATCTGGTCTTAATTTTCCTCCTAGAGGCACAGTTTTCAAAGTCATGCTCCTCAAAAAACTGTGCGTATACGAGAAGAATTAAAGTCAGATTCGGAATCAGCGCAAAAAACTCTATAAGGACTCAACAGTAATTTGGGAACATAAAAAAAGTTGAAATTTGTTGGACCATGCTTTCCAACGTTAAAAGTGATTTGTCTGTTTCGCGGATCGAATATCATTGTTATGCAAATGCAGAAATGCATGGCCGAACACGAGAGAAAAGCCGAAATGTATTGCATTTATCTCTTTCATATTTTCGCCTTTCATTATCTACATTTTCATTAAAAATTTTTTCATCAATTTTCAAAATTTACGAATGGCAGAAAATAAATTACTCATTTTATGGAAAAGTGGAATTTCAGGTTGACAGCACTGTCTTCGCAGAAGCTACCAGCAATCTCAGCGAAATAGATTAGCTAATCCGACGATTACTCGGGCTGACTACCGTTAGATTGCCAAAGAGCATGAGTGCTTCGCGAATCTTGCCCGAACTATGGCCGGTGGCCGGAGTGGCCGCCATTATGGTCTTCCGTCCGACATTGAATCGCATCCCGCGCATTGTCTACGCATTCTTGCGATTCCTCGGGCGTCTCTGTCGACAAGAGAGATCCACGGTCGTGCACGTCTCGACCAAGTCCTCGGAATTCGTCCTAATAAATCTAATTCCTTCCGTGTAATTGCACTTTCACTATCACTCCATTCTCATTAGTAGTCCTCGAGTCGTTAGGCCGCTTCGAATATTAAAATTGAAAATTCTTTCCCACAGACCGAGTAATCAATAATAATGAGATCTGAATAATATCGAATTTTTTTATATCTTT
The DNA here is from genome assembly GCA_028455605.1 of Lasioglossum malachurum. Lineage (NCBI taxonomy): Eukaryota > Metazoa > Arthropoda > Insecta > Hymenoptera > Halictidae > Lasioglossum > Lasioglossum malachurum. The sequence goes on from CM052318.1 coordinate 4,741,403, forward strand.
ATGTGTTTCAGGTATTTTGTGTTGGAGTGCATTGGGTTTGTACTCAAATGAACTGTTCTACTTCAATTTCATGCAGTATATTAAGTCGTTCTACTTCGATTTTATACAACAAATTAGGTCTTTCTGCTTCAATTTTGTATTAAAATAAATACTGGTAATGATAGTCTATTTAACTCTATTTCAATCTTTTACAACAAATTGAGTTATTCTACTATAATTTCACGTCAAAATAAATCCAACCGTTCTAGATCAATAAATCATCAACATGAATTCAATCATTCTGCTTCAATTTCATTAAAAAATGAATTGAGTAGTTTTCAATCCTTTTTCGTAACTGCCAGGTTCACAGTAGCAGTCCCTTATTTCTCGAAAAACAATTACGTTCAAAACCGTTGTTAGTTGATTTTTTTAAAATATATTCATTCAGTCTCTAAATAACAAGCAACCGTCCACTACACAAAGCATCAAAACCCAATCAAAGACACCTATCCAAGCCACCAGCAACCCGATCTAATCCCAAGGACTGTCTGATCTATACGCAAAGTATTGTACTACTCACTGGTCCTCGAAGGAAGCAGCAGAACGGCGAACAGGCAGAAAATCGAGGCGAGGATCCTCGAGTGACGGCTCGAAGATCTCTCCATGGTCCTCGGATCGTGGGTGCGGCGTAGGGCGAAGGACAAAGGTGTCTCGCAGCCGTGACTAGCACCTGGCTTGTGTCGTACGAGGGCCGACTATTCCAGCAACCACCGTCCACGTACTGCGGCCAGGAGCATCGTATCTGACACGAGAGAAATCAGTATAATAACACACCGTTTTTCCCTTTATCAATTCTCGCGTGGGACTCCCCTGATTGGCCATAACGCGGGATAATTGCGCAGCGACGCGCGACGACCTTAACCGCTTGATTGCCCGTAAATGACTGCGCATTATCGCAAGCAGGACTCTTTCGTGATTAGGCCGCGCAAACGTCTTCGTGGATGGATTCTGCCGCGACACGTGTCTACAGGAAATCGTGACCCAGAACTGGGGACAGATTGGAGAACAATTCACGGCTAGATCTTTTCTGAATGAACATACAGCGGTTCCTGGGTCTTCGACGACCCACGCTTGTCTCATCTTTCTGTGATAATTTAACTGCGGATTTTCTACAAAATAAAAATGTTCTGCATTGATTGCAGGAAGCAGGAATAAAATTAAAATTGATTTCATCCCTTAATGACTTTGTTACATTGAAAACAACATTACGATATTCTGAAATTTATCGAATCCTTTACTGTTTCATGTCACTCATATCACTGTGCAAAATAAAAACTGCCTGCCACGATTGCAAAATATACAAACCAAATTCGATGTAATTTCTTCCCTTAATGAGTTCAATACGGATTTCATCTGCTCAATTTTGCTATAAATGCATAAAGATCCGCAGTCTAGTTTGATTGTTTCACGCTTTTGCAATCGGGGATGGATTAAAGAAGTTAACAACTTTAGTTACAACTTCATAATTGTTGCTCTCTGATTTCGTAAGGAGGATTAAGGAAAGAATAAGAACCATTAGTTAGTCGTTGAAGCTTTCACGGTGAATGGGGTCGCCGGGCTCTAAAAATATGAAAAAAACGCTAATATCGGCTACTCCATTTCTCTCTCCCTCTCTGACTCTTTCACTCTTTCCTTACGGTGGCATTTAAATAATTCTACGAAATTAGCTGTCCACTGCAAACACAGGGCGAAACAGGTACGTGCAAGATACGCCGCCGTAACAACCGTCTGTTAAATTATTGCACAGCGTTGCACGTCACTCGCAAACGCCTCGTAAATGACGCACGTACCCATGTAACTACACATGCGACACTGTGACAACACCTGGCAGCAATGGGATTAATTATGTTGTGGATTCGGTGCAACCCGCGTATCACGGGCTTTCCTCGGGGTACTAAAAGTGCCTATAGTCCTAGTGCCTATATAATATCCACGAAAAAGTACGTAAAAACTTTTTGATTTTGAATTTTATTATTTCCTCGTGAAAAATATGATCAGCAGATTTCTGGCATTGTTCTGATTAGTATGAGTCCAAACATGGCATACTTCGGAGCACGTCTGTTTGTTTAATCCACCATTTAGTGGAACCTCGATTTTCGGAACCGATACCTAAATTCTGCATTACTCTCCATTATACGCGGCACGATTCGTCGTAAAAGTCTGTAAATGTTTAATCTAGCACAGTACCTAGATAACTGTTCTATTAATCAAACACCCATGTTCCACTGTTCAGTTCGGATAAGGGATGTTCTACAGTATCGTGGATTCAACAGGTAAACATAATGCAAACTGTGTCGTGTTTGGACTCGTTTTAATCAGAAAAATGCCACGAATATGTTCCCAAAGTTTCGTTCAAAAATAATAAAAAACAACGGAATTATATAATTAATTATATTTTTCATTACAATTTCAAGCTATTTTAGATCTAAAAAAGGCTACTACCACCGAAAATAAGATTCTAAGTTATTCCAATCTCTTAAACTTCGTCTACAAAAGTTGAAAATTGCATAAACATCCGCAGTCTATTAATTAGTTACTGTTTCTCGACAGTTTTCCAACAAGTCGAGAGGACCAAGACAGGAGTATTTTAGGGGTACCTTAGACTGTATAAATAACAAATAAAAATTCGATCGCACTTCTTTCCCCTTGCAATGCAACGTTCTTAAAAAGTTGCACCAATTTAGACAACTTCAGCCCGGTTCCACGAGAATCGTGACGTTCGCGATGTAATAACGATTCGACAAGTGCAACCCGGTTCCCGACCAATAACAACGACGGTCAAAATTCATTGTACGGCCCGTAATCATTATAACAGACGGCGGAATACATCGCAGAGGGGGTGGGTCGTCACCCGTTCGACGCAATTTCGTGAACGAGATTAATATCGTTCCGGTAGCTGGCGGGGAACGTCGACGGGCGAGGTGTAACAATTGAATTTTCTTTCTATTACGTTGTAATCGGGGTTGAAAACATTCTGGCCGAGGAAGGAAGGAAGGAAGGAAGCGGACACGCTAAGCCCCGAAAGTAGAGAGGATTCCGTATTATGAACTCTGTCGCGATCCCTCGACGGGACTCACGTCGTCCAAGGCGGAGGGGGATGAAAACCTGAGGGCGACATTCACGGAAGCCTTTGTACTTGCTCCGTGCCAGCGGAATTGTGCGTTTATCTCTTGAACTCGCGACGCATTTCGTTATCCTGCCTGTCCCCTTCAATTGTCCCCCGGACGTCCTCCGAGCTAAGGGGTTGCATATCTTTTGATAACGGGAGAACTTGAACCATTTTTTTCGTGGGCAAAATTGTGGTTCTTTGAAAAATCAATATATACATCTTGTTACGTGATGTTTAAATAATATTTACTGCAAAATTGAGCTCGACAGCTTAAACAACAACTTCGTAAATTTAACTGAAGAAAAAATATGAAAGTCAACTGAAATTGCTAAGTATCCCCTGAAAAGATCTTTTCATTTCGCTTAGCAATTACTGGAAAAAATAATTTTCATTTTCCTGGTGGTGTACCCCGGTAAGACCCGCCGTGACAATGTCAGTGTTTTCTGGAGTCGCGGAGCGGGAAACGCCGAGGCCTTCCAACGCGTTTGATTCTCCAGAGGAGAGACGTTGTGCTCGCGTGACAGAACCGTCGACACCCCAATTTCCGTGTTCCCGTCGTTACGGAAACGGTTTCGCGCCAGGAAAAAATAGGCGAGCGAGTTCTGGAGAGCAGGAACTACGCGCGTGAAACACACCCCCGACGCGACGGCCGTGCTCGCGCGAAAACCACCTGAAACCACTCGTTTCGGTTCCGACACGTGTCGAAAGCTCTGTGAAGAATTCAGTTACCGGAATTAACGTGACGGAAATTGCATGAGCGCTGTCCACTTCACCGGAAACGCACAAACTAGGCTAGATTTTCCTTCCCTCGAGACCATTCTTGCCGAATCGTTCGAACATACCTAGCTCCTTAAAACGATTTTCGCTCGGCGTCAGCGCTTTCCGAAGCGTAAAAATAAATCGAGGTTGCTGATCGACCATACCGCGGAAAAGTCGATGTGCGAGGGCTGAAAATAACGTGTAATTACTAGAATAGACTTGATTTCGTTATCGACGCACGGCCGACGCGCGGAACGCGTTTTGCCGTACCCTTTTTCTTCGCGTTCTGTTGGTTCGATAGTCAACGTTCCGCGGAAATTGACAAATCTAGGCTATTTGTCGAACGGAAAACCCGCGAGCTCCAATATCGCGTTAACGGCGTTGTTCCCAGCAGGTTACCGTTGTTCGATCGTATTATCCGCAGTTTTACAAGAATCCCCGCGTTATGTAAACGCCTAACGTAACAGCTGCGACTTCGGCTAAAATCTTTGCACGAGGGCCAATCGCGTTTACGCGAACTGCTACTGGCGTAATGCGGTATCCGCAATCGCTTCTCTTTCCCGAGATTCCTTTTCCCGGGTGAAACGCTAACGACGGAAGTGAGGACAAGCAAGTACAAGATATCGATTTTTGTTATTGTGCTTGATCTTCCTGCGAAACAAACACCGCCAAGGAATTTTTCATTTTTTATCATTTCTTTGGACGAAACTCTTACCGGAACATTCGTCACATTTTTCTCGTTAAAACGAGCCCAAACACGACACGATTCGGACCGTATTTACTTGTTTAATCCATGATATAATAGAACCTCGATTATCCGAACCGATACGCAAATTCTGCATCATCCGAGTACGCGTAAATAGATCGATCTAGAGTGACTCATTTGTAGCATGATCCATTGTAGAAATTGCACCGATCAGTTCGGATAATGGAGGTTGTACTTCATTGTGGATGATACGAGCAAACATGATCCAAATTGCATCGAGTTTGGACTCATTTTTATCAGAAAAGTGTGACGAATGTGTTGCTAGGGGTTTCTCCTTCTTGAATTGTGTTCGTGTAAGATACGAGTGTGATTTCCAAAGTTTTCACATATACGTCGAGAGACTAATTGCATTTGGCCACAGCCGCTTAAAAAATAATTTAGGCGAGCACACCCTCGAACATCGACGGCCTTTGAACCGGCATGGATGATTGCAGTTTGCACATTCGCCTAATGCCGTGTCGGGGCAGGGCTCGCGTGCGTGCCGATTGCCACCCTCTGCTCCATTATTCACGCGTCACACATTCGCTAGCAGGTAAACGCGTTTTGCCATTGACTGACGTTGCCGCTGTGTCGACTGCCAACGCTGCCATAATGGCTCCTTAGGTGCTTGACCCTTTCAGGTTGACGATTTTTGTAAAACTCCGTTGGTCAAAATTACCGTTCCAGTTTTTCTATTTCCGACTAAAGTACAAAACTGTTCTCATAAAAAGCTTCCATTTTTCTCATGAATGCACAAAATGGATGGAAAACGTAATTCTAAATATATTAGAAGAACTTCGAAATGTTATATTTATGGCTTCCGTAAAATTTTTAAAAATGGTAGAATGTAAAATCCCACAGAATTTAGTGCGATTTTTATTTATTTCAGAACTACACAAAGACTACTACCACTGAAAATATGATTTTACATGATTCCACTTTCTTAAGATTTGCCTAGAGAAAAATTGAAAATTAAAATTATTCATATACATTCCTATCTATCTATATTTTATGCATTTATAGGAGAAATGAATGAGTGAAAAACAAAATTGTGGATGTATTAGATCAATTTAAGAACGTTGCTACATTATTTCCGACTTGTTAAGATTATTGAAAGATGAAATACATTGTTATCATCGACTTAGAAAATGTCTATTTTCCATGAAAATCTAATTATAATCGAAATTATAAGAAATACTTTGTAATTTTTGCGAAAGCGTTACGTGAGAGCCAATCATTGTTAGTGCTCGATAGCTTCCGCACTAAAGGTTACGTTACGTTATCCTGATTTATTCTAGGACGCACTTGGTTGGCGTGTAACTATTTAGTATATAAGCGGAATTGATAGCACTAATTTATATTCTATAACGGAGCGAGCTACAAAGTCTCCTTTTAATTGGATGTCGAGTATGGTCCAATTTAATTTGCGGAATACATATTACCTTTGCACCGTGTTCGGGTCAATGTGACCCTGTAAGTCACATTTAACTTACCTCCATTTGTATAACGTAAGCTTTTAAATCAATTTTATGTGGCCACTCCCTTTTATATTACACAAAAATATACATTGCTCTGCGATTCATAAATTCTGTCATTTGTATATTGTTACTTCAGACAAAATTTTGCACCGATACGATACAATATAAATATAAAAATCAACTTTTGCTAGCACAATTATCTACGCAGAAAACGAAAGCTAAAAATGTGCATAGAGTACTCTGTACTTATGGTTGGAACTCAATCACTCATAATTTTACAACTCTACGCGGAAAGATATTACACATCAACCTTGTAAAATAACAAAATATAAAGTTGTACTACTTTTCCTATATACATGGAGGTTTCTAATCAAGTGTATTATTGGCGAACCTATAGCCATCGCATCGTACAAACTTTTACGGTCAATAGAGTGTTTGATTTTCTGCAACCCTCAGACGTAATTATATGTTTCCATCGAGATGTCTATAAATGTGACTGGATCGATTTTTATAAATATAAAATGAACCTGAAACAATTTATAACACGAATCCAAAAATAAAATGTAAAATAAAAGTTGTAATATATATGATTACGAGTAGAAAGTATATTTTCAACCCCTAACTTCTCGAAGTTTATCATTTGACTGCAGTCCAATTGAAGTCCATGCAGCTTTCAAATTTTCCAGACAAAGTTTAAGAAAATAGCATCAAATCCTATTTTCAGTGGTAATAGTCTTTGTAAGTGAAAAATAAATGAAAATCGTACTAAATTCTGTCCAACTGTATATTTTAATATTTTTTGAAAATTATATCATTCTATCAAAATAAAAATTTTCCACCTGATCTGCAACGAACTGGAGTGAAATAGAAATTACTCTCTTCCTTAATATCTATTCTAATGGTTTTACTGTTTTAAATTACACCTACTCATTTTTATAATAAATTCATAAAATCCTCTGTCTATTTATCACTAAAAAAGTTTAGAACATGAATCTAAGGGGCAAAAAGCAAAGGAAAATAATACTGATATGATTACAGTGTGAAATGTGTTTTCAATCCCTAATTCGAAGTTTCAAGTCCGAGCAGAGTCACGCCGATGGTATACTCGACTCCCACGGGCACAAGAGCAACACTAGCTATGTCGATGAATGAAAAAGTCTCGCTCGCTGCCAGAAACTATGGAAGCGCGAACGCGGGCCGCGTTCTACAATTTTCTTGGCCTCGGTGGTCCTCGGAAACGAAATTCTTAACCCAAATAATCGACCTTAATGCGGGAACTCGGTGAGTCTGACGTCAATGCCGATACAGTGTCGTTATAGCCCGATTTCGTCCGAAATTATTGCAGTCGCGGAAACCGCTCGTTAATGGGATTAATTGAAAGCGTGACGGCGCAGCCAGACTGCCGCACACCGATCCGGATCGAACAAGCCGGAGACGTTTCGTCGAATAGTCAACTTTAAATAATAAGTCTTCCTGTTCTTGCAAGTACTGCATAAACGTTTTATTTTGCATGGAGATATGTAGTCTACTAATTTTATATTTCGTCGATCCACCGTACTACCGAATCGAGTTCGCAGACGTTCTACCAATTTATCAATGCATAATCCTTTTTCAAAATCGAATTGCAAAAGTTTGGCGACGCACAAGTGGGGTAGTTGGGCTCAAGGTCATAATATAGTAGGTTGTTCAATTCGTCTTAACGTCGTCTATAACATTATGAAACCAAAAATGCATTTTAACATTTAAACAAACAAATTTTTTTTATATAGAAGTTTGTAGATGTTACAATGTACTCTGTATGTCTACTCGAAGAGCTTCTGCGATGCAAGACTTAACACAATTTCCTGAAAACACTTGAAAATCGCTAATGAATGAACGCTGTTTCACAGACTGTTTAGAAGCGCAAAGCGTGCTATAATATCTCTTGACATTCGATGAAAAAGACAATACTGTTGCCTTATCGTTGACACCTTTCATTACGTCGGACAGCAAAAATTGTACGACTTACGAAAAACTTCGAAATCGTCTTTTTTCCGATTTTTCTCGAAAGCTGGTTCGGCGAAACCAGGTCCAGCCTAATTATATCGAAGTTCTGGTGCATCAAAATCAAAGTCGACGATGATAATATAACGGCGGAGAGCAACGGCGTGCTCGCTCCTGCAAAAACAACCGCGGCCGTTAATTAATTCTGTACGTTATCACTTAATTAACTAGTTCGGCCGGGCACGCGTTAATTGCACGTTTCGAAGGGCGAAGTTGAAACCGTGTCCCGATATAACGATTGCCAGATTTAACGAGGACCTTTTCCGGACGAGGATTTACCGGGGGGATCACGTGCGCGGCCTATTATTCCAACACCTTGGCAACCGGGCGACAATGAGACGTGCTTGATTTAATAACAATGAGACCGGCGAAACTGCCGGCCGATTATACCGTGTCTGAGCGAACCTAAGTCTGCGTCACTGCGCCCTGGTACAGTGATTAAGGTCGATCGTTTAGCCGGCCGGACAATCAGCGACAACACGAAAACCCTGTTCACAGAGTAATTGCGATTTAATTATGATCCGTCCTGTTCGACAGCCATTGCGTCGAGAGTTTGTTTGCAACAATTTGTGACAGTCTGTGGAACTAACATGTGGGGCTCGAGAACTGTTATTATAGTGATTTCGGTTCTTGAGAACCTTTGTTCCCAGTAATTGCTATTTGCGATACAAATTTCCAAGTAGTTTATTTATACGAAGCTCCTTTGTTCATAATTATTTTTATATGACACCTCTCCTAAAATATTCGCGACACTTTTCTGAGTAAAAAGAGTACAAACATGACATAGTTTGGAGTATGCGTGCTCGTTTAATCCACGATTTAGTAGAAATTCGATTATCCGAACCAGTCAGTGAAGCATGTGTTTGAACAATATTTCTGTTATCTAGTTACAGTGCTAGTTTCAATCTCCACTTATTTGTACAATGAATCAAGATTATTCAACATACATGGATCGCTTCAGATTGAACTAGTATTGCTATCAGTTCGCATAATCGAGGTTCCACTAAATCGTGGATTAAACGAGTAAATGCGATCCAAAGTGTATCGTGTTTGGGCTCATTTTACTTAGAAAAACGTCACCAATGTGTTGGTAATTCAATCCAAAGAGTTTGAAGCAATGTGTAAGCGGTATACTGATGGATCATTTAAAAAAACACCAACCAAGCAACCAAACCCAGAACAAAAACACGCTGAAGCAACCAAAGAGTTTTGGAGCATCGTTTTCTGAAATTTCTTCCCTGGGTAAAATGCAGTTCTATAGCTTCCCGCTCTCGAATTGTTTTCTCCGACAATATTTACGATCGGCCCGCGAGTGTTTACGCGAATTTCCATTTAGATGTTAATGTTCGTTAACGTAAACGTCTAGCTGGACGTTTCGCAGGGCCGAGGACGCGCGACGAAAATGCGCAGCGATCTCCGCAGTCTATTTACGAGTTGATCATACCGTGAAAAAGTAATTTAGTAAAAGTTTTTCAGGTCTGCGAGCGCGGGAGTACGGGCCGCGACTGTTGTGAAAGTGGTTTACAATCAGCCCCTGTATATCGGCCACCACACCCTGACTTCCATCGCAGACGCGGCGAATTACGCGGCATAAACGGCTATTTCGCTGCTTGAATGCCATTTTCTTTTCCACAATTTTTTAAAGGAGAATCATCCAATCTTTTGCATTGGGATTTTGCAACCACATTTCTGTGAACATTCGAAGTACGTACATTCTTTTTTTCAAGTGTGTGAAAATAAGGGAAATTATATGAGTTATATTTTATATAACTGAGCTTGTTTTATGAAAAATGTGTTGACTGTTGCCAGGAAAAGTATAAAGAACTTCTGAAAGATTGTACGAAATTGTGATTAAATGTTCGTGTTCCACGAGCTTAATCAAATTCTAATCTCGTTAAGTGTCAAGTTGACTGATTTAGGATGATGTAGAGTTCATGGTCAAATTTCCACCCTGTTTACAGAATAAAAGAACTACGATTTTTCATGATTTTTAAAATTGCGCGGAAAATTAAGATTTTCCCGATTTTGGGTAAGGTGAAAAGCGTGACTTTGAACAGGGTGAAACATTGAGAATTTCACCATTTTTACTACAGTTTTTAATAGGACAAAAAATTTGGAGTTCCAAGATCTTTAATGGGGTGGAAAACTTAATTTTTTTACGATGTTTAATTGGATGAAAAATTTAGATTTTCAAGACTGTTCATGGGTGTAAAACTGCGATTTTCACGATTTTTGAAAGGAGAGAAAACTAGATTTTTTTTTAGAATTTTGAATGGGACAAGGAACTGCAATTTTTAATAGAAACTTGAGATTTCAATTACTTTCTATTGGGTTGTTGCATATTCAATGTGCAATTTATGCACAAAGCCAATTAGCAACAAAGCAAACCTAATTAATCAAGCACGATTGCAATCAACATATTCTGTCAAATAGCAAATTTCTTGATCTAGAGACTATAATAGTATTTCTAGATGAAAAGATTTCATTTTAAACCTGCATTCTAAAATCAATTATCTCACGATGCTCGGTCAAACTTTTACAACCACAACCTTCCAAACATCACGCTAGAGATGATGGTCCTCCCAAGAGCCTTTAAAAGTCCGCAACCTCTAACAGAGTCATCAATCACGAACCCATGAATTAAAGCTTGCAGACTACACTAGCCTTCCTAGATCAAAACTCTCCATGTAAAATTTGCAAAATTGGACATATCATATGTATTAAGCTAATATAAATTATTAACTTGCGATTCTCAAAATAAACAAGATCCACTCGATCATTTTAAACCATAACCTTTCAAACGCCACGCTAGAGACGACGGTCCTCCCACCATGAGGACCTCCAAAAATCCGCAACCCCTAACATACCCATGAATTAAAATACAAAAACCCATGGAAACACAAAAGCTTGCAGACTACAATAGCTGTTCCAGATCAAAAATCTTCGTTTAAAATTTTCAAAATCAGACGTATGTATCATGGTAATATAAACTATTAACTTACGATTCTCAAACCAGACAAATCCCCCTCGATCAAGCGTATCAAACCATAACCTTTCAAACACCACGCTAGAGACGACGGTCCTCCCACCACGAGGACCTCCGAAAATCCGCAACCCCCTAACTAACCCGTCAGTCACGAGCCCAGAAAATAAAATACGAAGACCCGTGGGCTGCAAAGTCCTATGACAACACAGTCGCAGAGACACGGTGGGAGCCAATCGAGGGAGTGTTGGTGCGAATGTTGTTCGAAAGTCACCTGGAAGGTGCATCACGCTGATCCCTCCTCCATCCCTCGTGTCTGGGAGTCCATGTGTCCCGCAGCGAGGTTTTCGCGCGCGCGGAAAAACCGCGAGGGAACTTCGTTCCGCGAGTGGCGAATCTATTGTACGCTTTAGAGAGAGAGAGAGACAGCGACAGATAGAGAAGAGCGACGTTCACTGGGCTCGGCAAAAGTTTCGAGTGATTTTTTTGTCGGCGCTCCACGCGAGTCGACTAGTCGAAGAATGCAAACGGAGACCGGACTGCGCGACGACCCGACCGTGTATCCGCTCGGTGGCCGAACAGCGACTGACTGAAGTGAACTCTCTGTGTCGCAGTGTGAGGCTACGGGCCGCGTTCGCGGGTCGATCGAACACGTTCTGCGCCTCGAGTCGGCACCGGCGTCAAAGCCACCCCCGACGACGGCCGCAACGATGCACCGGTGCAGCCGATATGCACCTGCAACACCTACTGACCCGCCGGAACGCGGCGCACCAACAACGCGAACCACCCTCGCACTTTCCACCCGAGAATCGCGGACGATCAGCTGTTTCGCGGGATCGCGGAAAAGATTGCGGGCTCCGTGAAAACAATTGTGCCCATAACACTGTCCGACAAATTTCAACTTTTTTTTTATCATTTCGATATACTGTGTTGGGTCCTCCTGATAGAGTTTTCTGCGCTGATTCCGAATCTGTCCTTAATTTTTCTCCGGTTTTTTGAAAAACATGGCTTAGAAAAGAGAAAACATATTTCTCAACTTTAAACAAATATTGTGACGTTATTATAAAAGATATTGAATTGTTCTTTACACAGCAAAAGATTCTGTAGACTTTCCCAAATCCAGTGATATATGATATTAATACACTATGGTTGTTTAAACATGTTTGAACAATCATTAAGGACGGAGAGACACCGCTTTTACCATTCTTCGGATTTTGGATAGGGTGAGAAAGGGTTATTTTAATCAATTGTAATATGTATTTTCGATGAAATCTACTATTCCTGAAGGACGCCAATTAAAAGATGAAAGATTCTACTACACGATGGTTTGGACTCCCAAGACAATTTTTTACCGATGCTGGAAAATTGATCAATTTCAACCGACAGATCGGAGAAAACTGATTAAGCCTCAAGGGGTTACTTCGGATCGGTTTTATAATGTATTCCCGAGGGAATTGATTAACTTTTAAGAGCGGAAATTAAAGCTGAAAGATTGTAGTTTGCGATAGAACCTTTTAAGTTTGCAAGAAAACTGAAGATTATATCGAAAACTCGATGAATCGCGGTCGATAGCTCGGAGAGAAACGATTAACTTTTCTAGGGGAAACTACGGATCGATTTTAAATCGTATTTTGGAAGCAGAATTTATTAACTTTCGAGGGTAACGATTACTGAGAGATTGTACTTTAGAAGCATTAAATTGATCATGTTGAAAAATCGATAGATTTAATGAGATTTACGTAAGTACATCAAAGAATCTGTTTTTTTCTCCATTGGCTTGCGGGCATATTCATCTCGAGATCAGTCACAAACATCTCTTGTTTTGATACTGCATAGTTTTTGTTGCAACGAACGCGGCCTATTTCGATGCAGGACACGTAGCCATCGAGCATGATTGCGTTATGAAACTTTATGCGCATTATGATCGTCCCGGAAACACTGCATCGAACAGAGTTGCACAATCTTTGTTCGATCGTTTCTACGAATCTGTTATAAATGTGCGAATGGTTATGGGTTCCATGGTTCTTCGGACGCCGCGCGCCGGGTTGATTCCTCCGGGCATGCTAACGTCGCAGTTGCGTGGGATCATGATTTGTTTGTCACTGCTTCGCATTCTAATCTGATGAACTGTGTTCAGAATTTTAAGAGGGTACACTGGAAAACAATCGTATGAGAGCACTTTAAATGCACCTATCACCAGTATCGCCAGGTCAGAGGAATTAACTCGAATTGAGGAGTGTACAATTACCTCGTCTCTGCCATTGCCGGGTTAGCCACGACTAGTGATGGCGTGCAAAATCACTAACCATGATTCATCACAGTGATCGCAGAAACACGATCACGGTCGTGATTTGGACTTCATTTGCTTGGAAAGCAATTTAAAATTGATTCGAAATAACCCCATAAAATCCAATAATTTTTCTTACATCTCACTCCGTCGAGGTGATCTGAATTTTACAAGCAACTTAGATGCAACATTGCGCTGTATCTCGGGGAGTTGAAGATTCTACAATATTTTACTAGCCCTAAAAATGTCAAAACAATTAAAAATCTCTGAATTGAACAATATAACAATGGAATCCTCTGATATCGAGGATGGAAGAAAATGAAATTGAACTTTACAGTGATAAAAAGTAGTAATAAATAGGGGAGGCTAAATAATAATAATAGGATAAATAGTAATAATGGGATTATAGAGACAAAGAAAATGTTCAGGAGTCCACGGAAAGTGAATTAAAAAATATTTTGAATTTACGTAAAAGAAGACGTGTTTATGTGCCTTCAAGTTCTGAAGACGAAAATGAAAGTATACAAGATCCAGTTGGGAAAAATAAAAGGAGGGTTTAAAGTTGGAAGATGACCACTACACAATATTTTCAAAGACATATTCGGCCTATATTCCTTTTGTAAAACAGTAATAAATCACACGCAATAACCTCGGTACTTCTAGTGTTAAGTGTTGTTCTAAATACTGGTTGATACATTTACATCTAATCTGTTCTGTGTGCTTTCCATTCGTTAAATCTGTCTGAAAGCGTAATCTTGACCCGTTATCGGATGAATAGATGAATAAAGATGAAGTAGGATGAATAAAAATAATGTCAAGTGATGCGACCCTTAGAAAGACTAAGAAGATGTCCCCGAGCTGATTAATTGCAAAGAATTCAAAATATGTCATTTCTGTGGTTTTCAATTCTTCAATTACCGGTAAGGTCTCTCAATAAAATATATTTTCATGCGTACCGAGGCATTGTTGTGAAGCTTCGACGAGATTTTTTTGAAAAATGGATGTAGTCGATTTTGCGCAGCAAGGTTAGGCCAGGCCCTAAAAATCGTGAAAGAATTTGGTAAAACCGCTGATAGAGGTTCAGTATAATAGAAACGCGAAGCGGGAACAGGCAAATAGATGGATTGGACAGAATGGAGTTTCAGTTGGGTTCGGTCCGTTACTCAAAGCTAACGCATTCTTTTTGTTCCTGGTCTAGCTGGCTGTACGAGACCCACGGATCCATCGTCCTTAGGTCGTTGAAACCCCTTGTCGAAGCAACTAGCCCCCGGATACTCTTCACCGTCGGACGTTACGGACACCAAGCTTCCCTCAGGCTCAGCTGCGAGTCTGCGATTCTGAAACTGCGAGACTGATCCCAAACGGAGACTTTCATCGAAACGTGAAACACTTGCATCGTTCCGTTGTGATGTCACAACTCTCACGAGTAGACTGCGGATCTTTATGGAAAATAAAAATCGTCGACATCAATCACAAGGAACAATACGACTCAATTCCGAACTAAGAAATTCGTTTTTTCTTCCTTTGGTCATTCAGTGAAAAATGTCGATTGATCAAAAATCAGCAAAATACCGCATGAGGGTTAAATCAATTCCATTGCGAAGTTTTCGCATCGATCGGCCACAATGCGACAACCGACGGATCAAAGAGCAATCAGTGATGTCGCAGCCTGACGTGTTTCCGATGATCTTCCTCAATATTTCATACGGTGGACCAATATGTGGACGAATGGTGACGTTTGGAGATATTGAATTATTAGTTGGTCCGCTGATTAGTCGGACGCGATTATGCCGCCGCTTTTCTTTGATTCAGAATACCGTGTAACCTGCTTTTGTCTACTAATCTCGCGAATTCGATACCTGATCTGGTAAATTGATTTGTATTTTAACGCGATAGAGCTTGTTATAGTAATATAATTAGACTGTAATTAACCCAAAATTTTCCCGAAACTTCGTGACTTTTATCTTTTTAATGCGAAACACAGAACCGAAGAAAATAAGATGTAAATGTTAACTCGTCAAATTGAATAAAAGAACATCGAAAAATAAATCGTTACCTTGTTAAAGAAATGGATTTAAGAAAAGATCCATTTAGAGTGCAAGTTCTTTCGTGTTGTAATAATTAATTGGAGAGACCCCTCCCGTTAAACGAACTACTAACTTTCGTTTTGTAACAGTCATACAGCACCTTTAAAGAACGTCATCTGTAGTTAATTTCTTTCCGCTGATTTATTGTAATTTATTTCTGTACAGGCTGTCCCAAAAACTGCTAAAAATCTAAATAAATCCATTCCTATTTTTTAATCATTATTATAATCGAAAAAATACTACCTTTTACTGCTCTATATTGATCTTAGGTACAATCTGTGTGTGTCCATAGAGCTGAGTACAAAAATAAATATATTACAAAGTTTAACAGTAAATCTAGTATAACGCAGTGCATATAAACACCGACAAGATTTCAGCCATACCAGTAAGCGGGCGCGACTGGGCGCGGAGATAAAGTGGAACTTACAGTGATCTGAAATACCACATCGCTAAAAGTTCTACCATCGACGAGATACTGCTCAAGTAGAAGGAGAATGATATAGTTATAATAGAATGCTCACATTACCCATTCTGTAATTACCTTATAATCCTATCACCAACGAGATACTACCTCGTCAGTGTCGGTGGTTCCGCACTCTTTACCTAAATATAACCAGAGAATATATGACAGTGTTCACGCCCGGGGTGAACCAGATTGGATAGTACGTATATTTTGTTCTGAAGGAAGGTGAAATTGCAAAATGTTATGGAAGACAATACGTACAGGAATAGAATTTATTGAAAATCAACATATTTATTAAATATGCAGCTATTAGCTCGATATTATCCTCTATTCATAAGACACTAGTAGTTCTTCCAAATAGAGGATAATACCGATTGCCCAGGTCTC